>JAPDSC010061346.1:13421-38609 GCA_026290005.1 Latrodectus geometricus
TGTTGTCTTATTAATAATAAAACTGTGATAATAACTATTTTTGAATCTTGTTAACTGTGAAACTGTTAAAGCTACTTTTGAATTAAACACGAGGAATAAGACAACAATAACAAAAACAGTTATATCATAATTTCGATTGTATATCAAAATCCTTATTTCAAAATCCTTATATCACCTTATTTCTATTTTTCATTTATTTTCCTCTTTTAGTTGATTATAAAATATCGCGTGGTGTTAGAAATATGATTGGTGGAGGAAATAATCGAATTTTATTCATCCAATCAAAGACATTCGTTGGAAAAATATATAGAGATTAAATATTCTCTCTTATAGTCTCTCCATATATGTATTTATATGTCAATTCATTATTATATACGTAATTGATTAAAGTAAAATTGAAATAATATTTAAATTAATTTGAAAGCAGAATAAAATTTTTTTAGAAATTGTGAACATAAAGCGAAAATATAAAGTAGCTTTAATTGATGATATTACAAAAGATTCTTTTAGAAATTACATGAAAACATTTCTAATAACATGCTGCATCATTAAAGAAAAAATTAGAGTAATGAAAAAGTATATTTAAAATAGGAAAATTGATAAGTATTGACAGTTTAAGTATCAACACTGTCATTTGACAAGTATAAACTTGCAAATTACTTATTATATGTGATACCAAAAAAGTTTAATAGTGATATTTAATCTGGTTCCAATAATTATAATTATATTATTTTTACTTTATATGGTGCCAGCTGTAAATTTTAAGGAATGGAAAAACCACTGAACACATTCGATCACATTATAGTTTTGAATCACGGTCAAGAGACGAGGTCAACATCCGATCAGGATCAACCGCATAATACCATATCTCACCAACGCAAAGGAATTGCAATTACAAGCTATTTTACGTCCCCAAATGGTCATTAGTGAATATGTAAGATCTTCGGCTAATCAGGTATTTAACCCATTACCTCCCGTTTATGAAAACATCGCCTTTCCCTGGCTTAGCTGTTTTTGTATCTTGTAAAGCATTGTTTACAAATTTTGTTCAACCAAAACCATAAATAATATGTCCATATAATAATAATTTTCCCATTATATTATATATTTTACAACTATTTTGATTCGTGTTCATTAATTAAAATTAAGTATAAGTGAAAAATGTAATTGATTTATTTACAATATAATATATAATTATTAGCAGCAGAGCTGTTTTGAATGATAATCTTCAATCGAAAAAAAATAAGGTAATTAACTATTATTAATTTTTGCCCCACCTCTTCACCGACCTGAATCATCTGTAAACAAGAATGGCACGTGCCTTGCGCGCCACCACAAGCGGATATCCGCATTACTGCAGTGGACTCTCTACTTGCATACCTAATCACATCTATATTCGGGTCCGAAGAAGATCGCTCAGTGACAGATGGCGAAGGATTTGCAGATCTGTCCCAGCTGCCCGCCATCTTTGAAAATGAGCGAGCAGGTGAAATTCAGAGAAGGTTCAGCCCAGAACCAGGTGTAACTATACAGAAGTTGCGTGTATTTTACATGAGGTGCAGTATTTTAAGATCTATTTGGGTGTTCTTGAAGCTTAACTCTTCTTATAAATCTTCATTGTCTGTCTTTAGAGCCCGAAGTAATTACGACTTCTTTCTTTTTCAATTTCGAGTGGTAACAGCGCTTGGGATAAGAACAGTTACTTGGTAAAACTCGTTATTAATTCACAGATACTTTCTTGAAAGGTATATGAGGCAACAGCTGTAGGTAGATAAGCGATTACTTAAAATTAGAATTATATAAAAATAAATTCATAAGGACAAAACTTAATCTCTACGATATTGTACTAAAATATCGTAATTAATAAAAAAATCATTTTTGATTAAAATAATTTAATTTTAAATTATATATGGTTTTCTATAATAATAAAAGCAAGTGTAATGTGTCTGTCCGTCTGACCGAGCTCTCCAGCCAAATCTATCGCACGCAGGGACCTGGAATTTTTTACACGGAAGCACAAGGGGGCTGGCCACCAGACCTCGAAGCCCGATTTTCGATTTTTGAATTAGAAAAATTTTAAAAAAATTATTTATAAAACTTCTTCTCGATATCGCTGCTCGCCGATAGCTGATTCCGGGGTTATAGATAGATAATAAAAGCAAGTGTAATGTGTCTGTCTGTCCATTTGAAATTTGTTCGTTACCAATGTCAAATTATGGTAAAACTATACTTTAAGGTGGCCCCTTGGCAAACATGGCGATTTTTGTTTGGCTATCGTTTTTATTGGCGATTTTTGTTGGCACAGACAATGAATTCCCCTGTTGCTATCGGAATATGATTGGGGTTTGCCCGGCTTGGCGATCAATCGCGATTACAACTTTGCGAGAATCAAAGAGGCACCATAAAGTATATTCCTAATTTGAATGTTGTTAGCTTGGTTGTTTAAAAATGCCGCCATTTCCCCTATTTTTACATGATTGTTATTAACTGGAAAAAAAGAAATAAAAGTTTCATTCATTTAATGTCGCTGAATTCGGATAACTATTCCCTTTTTGACTAAAAATTTAGTCAAAGGCAACCTCTATGATTATAATGATTTCTTTTACTGAAATTCGGAAAGTTTTCATCATTCGCACTTACAATATGAAATAACTTTAATTTGAATCGAAGTTGATCTATAACGTAGTAAGTTTCATTGAATATAAATTAATGTTTTGATTGCTATCAATATTAAATCCGACATCAATTTTGAAACATGGAATATTATTGTATTAGTCTGCAATAATATAAACATGTAAGAAGTACAACAGCGGTAAGTTATGATAGGAACCATTTTCCTATTAACTGAGAAACTAGCGCCCTCTATTCCAAACTTTACAGAAATTTCTAGACGTTTCCAGAAGTAAAAATTGTTACAGTTATTTAAAACTGTAAAGGCTGGTTTGAACATCCACGTGAGAAGGTGCTACGTGGATATGATACGCGAGTGAAGTGAGACAATTTGCAGAATTTCACATTCTAATTTTGATTTGATAAGCTGCGTTACTGCATAGTTTACTTAAAGCAAAAAATTCATCACATATTTTCATTTGAGTATTTAATTCCCGTGGAAGAAGAAATGGATCCTAAAAAGCCTGAAGAAAAACCTGGTGAGAAAAAAACCCGGACAGCCTGATGATAAAGGAGGAAAACCAGGAGAAAAGAAACCTGGGGAAGAAAAAACTCCACCTACAAAGTAGAAGATCAGCTTTTATGGAAGAATAAAAAAAAAAAAAATGAAGCCAAAATTATAAGTGAGTGATAAAATGTTATTATTTATGTTTTAGAGAATAACTTATAATAATCAAGATGAAATCTTAATTTTGCATTTTAAAATTTGAACTTTACTTACCCTTATAATTTTTTCCGCCTTTAATAATTTCGGTTAATTCCCAGTGAACGGTACGCTCCTTATACGGTACGCATATATACAACGGTAATCATATATACAATTATAATTAATTGTATATAATAATGTATAAAATTATATTATTTGTATAAAATAATATAATTTTATATTATATAATGATATTAATTGTATATTCTATAATTATATTAATTGTATAAAAATAGCGCACCGTACACTGGGATACAGCCAATAATTTCTTTTTATCCCTTTTAAGTTATAAGTATGATGCTTTTTGTTTTTCGTGTTTGGAATTTTATATTGTTAAACTGGCTGATTGTGTATGTGTGTATTATAAAATTAATTCCATATTCTTTTGTTGGTTAAATTGCACTTTAGTTCCCCTACTTCACCAACTCGCGAATTTGATGCGCTTTTTCACTCATGCTCATTAATTATCCTTTTGTTTTAGTCTTTTCATTGGTCGCTAATTAAGTTTCACTTTGAAATAGCCGTAGAATTTTCGCCATGGCATCGGCGGTTTTGAAAAGGCGCCAAGTAGGGGACCTAAAGCGCATTTTCACCTATTAAGGACTTTTTCTACAACGGATCTAGATATTCATTTGCATTATGTCGAAAAATTGTCATCAGTGTTTTGAATCTTAGGTTAAAATGTGCTTTAGGTCCTTGGCATGAATAATTTTAGTTGGTTATAAATTTTGTCATTCTTGGTAATCCTACTTTGATACACTAGATACGATAAACGTAACGATTTCTAGAATTCTTATTTTGCCATTTCGTTCTGCCTGGACGCTTTTTTTTCCCGTTTGTCACCAAAGGTATGGGACCTTTGGTGACAAATTGAATCCTGTCTCCTAGGATTGTACCATTAATTTAATTCAT
This sequence comes from Latrodectus geometricus, assembly GCA_026290005.1. NCBI lineage: Eukaryota > Metazoa > Arthropoda > Arachnida > Araneae > Theridiidae > Latrodectus > Latrodectus geometricus. The sequence goes on from JAPDSC010061346.1 coordinate 17,710, forward strand.
TTAATGTTAATTGAAAATTTTATTTTGTAAAAATATTTTTTTTTATTTAAAATGTTTGGAAAAAACAGAAAGTTAATGATGGAAAAATCAGAAATTTTGTGATTTTTTGTTACGCATAGTAATGCCATTTGGCGACTTTATAACTTGCACCGGTGAAATGAAGAAGTACCCATTTTCATACTATATTATTGACTCAATACATTCTTCAGGAAATTCTAATTATTATTCATTTTAGCACAAACGAATAGCAGTTTATTTATCATTCAAGTTTTCTCAAATTCTTGAAAGCAAATAAAAACTTTGAAGAATTAATTAGATACACTTAAACTTTTTAATAAGAAATCGTTAGGAAATCAAACTTACATCTAATTTTAATTTATATAAAATATTTCTAATTAAAATCATTAAACTAAATAAATATAGAAAATGAACAAAAATACTTGATTCCTTAAGCAAAGTTATTAAGAAAATCTACAAGGAATCAAACTTTTTTTTATTTGAATTAGAATAAAAATGAAAAACGAAAATCTGAAATCTTTCTATCACCAAAACCACAATAAGTGAAGTATTATACTCAACATTCGAATTACAAATGCCGAAGACTTCAAATTTGTCGATTCGATTTGATTTATCAAAATAAATACCATGTAAGCCATCGCAACGGACACGGTTTAACATAGCAACCAAAGGGGGGGGGAAAAAGAGATTGGTAAAAATTTACTGTACGGTCGCTCTTGGCGATTTTTTAAAAAATCGCCAAAAATCTTGCCAACCTCGCCAATCTGCACAAGTGAAGTATGAAAATAAGTAAAATATTCCATTTTTCATTGGTTGGTTCCCAGTTTGTCAAAATCTCCCATTTTTTATTGGCAGGAATCCTTCATCTGCAATTAATCAGAATTAGTTGGATTGTCAGAAAATGTTATTTATCGCCAACTTTGGAAAATCACGCCAAGAGCGACCGTACAGTAAATCTGAGCCAAGAGATTTTATTGTTTTTCTTAATTTCTGCAATGGGAACTACTTTGATATACTCCCCCCAAATCAGATATTTGGCGACTTTTTTTCTCGCCAAGCAAAATACCTGTTTTTGGCGCCTTTTTTTCTCGCTAAGATGGGGCTGGCCACCAGACCTCGAAGCCCGATTTTCGATTTTTGAATTAGAAAAATTTAAAAAAAATTATTTATAAAACTTCTTCTCGAGATCGCTACTCGCCGATAGCTGATTCAGGGGTTGTACCAGCTCCTTTTGAGAAACAATTCAGGCGACCATCTTTTGGAAAATTTTCCGTTTAAAATATTTAGGATATATTGTTCCTTTTTATCGACTTTGTTCCTTTATATCGACTTTGTTCCTATATTGTTCCTTTTTATCGACCTTTATATATATTGTTCCTTTTTATTATTATGTTATGTGTGGGGGGGGAAGAGAGAGAGACAGTCTACGTGTCCTACACTACTATTCCTGCGCTATTCACTTATCTGCATTTTCTAAATGCACGGGCAACGCCGGCGGGTACAGCTAGTATTACATAAATTTCCTGTCAATTAGAGATTGTAACTAACAAGAAATTTGATTTCATTGAAGAATATTTTGAACGAAATTTGATTGTAATTGAAGAAATTCAAACAATTGTAATTTTGAAAAATAAATCCATTTTATACAATTATTTGGAATGTTAATAGAATACTTAATTAAATTCCTTTTATAATAACTTTAAAACTAACAACAAAGGGATAAATATTTTCCTGTTACAACTTATATGTAGATTCTAAAAGGAGCAATCCACTTTAAATTCAGAGGTTCTTAATTTTTCAGAGGAACATAAGTATAAAAAAGTGAAGTAATAAAAACATTTAGCTCTAATATCAACTTCAATATTCAAAATAATGAAATTTTTGGGTGTATTTTGAATTTTTTATAGTGAGAGCTTCCCCAACAGTTTATTAAATAGATATTTTGGGATTATAGTGTAAATGTAAATACTTCGGAAGATTATATTTAATGTACAACACATATGACGTATTTGCAAAAGTAGACTCGTATTAGATTATTTGAATTTATTTGTATTCTTCAGTGTCTCATTAATTAAAGTATTTAACTAAACTATCGATTTAAAATATTTAAAAAAATTAGCACTTTGCATTATACATGTGGTTTAAATTCTTAACAAAATCATAGCAACTTTAATTATTTTTAGAAGAGTACTTTAAAATAAAGAATAATATTTTCTTTCATATATAGAAAATAACAGATATTATTACAATAATTATATAAAGATTTATATTTTCCATAAATTAACTTAGAGTTGTCACATCAAATTATTGTTGTTATAAAATTCTCGGTTACACACTAGGAATTATACCCATCAGCACTTCAAGGGGCGAAAGTGATGACACCTGATATAGTGGAGTACTTAGTGAGTGAGCCGAAAGCTACCTGACATATGGCCGTACTCATCAAACACGGGTTAACTTGAGTGTAGCCTATCTCGGATATAACTCAACTCTAGCATGACTCGCCGATTCTTATTCATGAATCGGGGAAATTCCCATGTAAAACAACTTTGGAGTTAACCGAACACGGCATGTAAGACGGATTCTGATTAGCTAGCAATCTTGCACATCAATGTCAACAAACATATCGTTTAAGTCCGCCATTGTTTGCTGACTCGGAGCTAACACTCCGAAATCGTAGGGTTATACTAGGATTCCATATAGGTGAGTTAGTCTCTGTTTTTGTCGTGGTGAATAACGCTTCATGACTTAACTCGCCCTTTACCCTGAAACCTCATTTAACTCTGGTTAGTGAATACGGCCGATAGTGGAGTCGATAATTGTATAAATTATTGTATAAATACAAGGGGTGGAAGTGATGGCACCTGATATAGTGGAGTACTTAGTGAGTGTGCCGAAAGCGACCTGATATAGTTGAGTCAATAATTGTATAAATTCAAATACAATTATTGACCTATTTAGAAGCCGGGACAAGTAGAAGAACTCCACATCATTTCACATGCACATTGCCACCACGACCTATTTTACGCATTCCAACCACCATTGATGGACATGACGGATCTTTAGTTGGGTCGGGATTCGAATTCAATGACTTCCTATAACAAGAATGAGTGCTCTAAATAAACAACCCACCACAACTTTTGTTCGATTAAATTAAAAATATGTTTATTTTGTTTCCCAATTAAAGCCTTTATAATAATTATCAGTACATAAAATCCAGTCAATAATTGTATGTGAATTTATTCGTAAGATATTTTAGAAAAAGAATATTAGGTACAATCATCTTTTTCAAAGGATATATATGGAGAATGTTGTTAGTTCGCTTTGTATTCATTAATTTATAATTAATCAGATTAATTTAAAATTACAACATCAACTTTTATTGCTGCTAATTGACTATATTTTTTCTCTTGGTGTGAAGATGTGAGGTAGACTGAAATACTCTATAGAGTTGTACAAAAACGAATTTTATAACTTTCAGAAAAATGCCTTTAATATTTTTGATTATCATAACTTTTTCATCGAGCATTTTACTCAATTGGATAAAGTGTTTAATAATTATTATTTATAATATTGGATTTCTGGGAAAGTTATTTCACGTTTTATATGAAAATGCAAAATGTATTGCGAATAAATATTTCATTGAATTGTATTTTGTCAATTCTAGTCCAACACTTTTTAGTATCCTTCTGGTCTTAGCATGATTTCATATTTATAAAATGGTTGGTTTTCAATAGCAAAAAACTGATTCAGGTGGGAAAAACGGAACAACTCAATGCAATTTGAAATTCTGTGAAATATTCAAACCTACATTAAATTCATCAGGCCAAAAGCTCTTTCAATTTAAAATCACTACTATCAATTCAATTATATTAGGTTGGGGAAAAAAAAATCCATTATTTTTACGTGAACTTTTTGCAATTTCTTTCAGATTCGCTTTGTAAAAAGGTTTAAAACAGTTTTCATGTAGATTTTTAGGTCTACGATTGCTGACATGCTGTCAAGTTTGATAATTTTTGATATTTTATAGACATTCTCGACGATGTTGTATCCATGCGAGGTGCATCTTTAGCATCCAAATACCCAAACGGAATCGACGAAACCAAAATTGTGCGTTACTGGTTGTTACAGTCATATATAGGACGATAAACACCTTTCACAATTTTAGCCACCTGGTTAGCATTTTCGCCATTATAAAAGAAAAACGAAAATGTTTCGAATTTTCTGTTTGTTGACTTCTATTTTAAAAACCTTGTACTCATAACAGAATTAATCAAACAAAAAACCGCTAGAGAATATTTTAGTGTCAAATGTCACCTTTCCAACGAGCATAAATTTGAAATTGTTTGATAGATACCTCACGAGATAGCAATCACTACAGACGAATACCGAAAAAATAATGGATAACTTTTTCCCCAAACTAATATAAGCCATCAAATATATTAATTAAAATTTCAAAAAATTTTGAATTACTATTTTAACATTAAGTAAGATTAATTCACAAAGTGTAAAATGTATATTGTGTTTTTCTGAATCATAAATTAAATTACCTGCCTAAGAGTACGTATTTATTTTTACATCCAGCTGAAAAGTTGGAAATTAATTAGTATTTTCACCCTGATTTTAAGCCAAGTTCCAAAATAGTGAGGAACTTACACCAGAAGTGACTCTTAGTCCTGAAAACTGCATCTACTGTTCTAACAGCAGCTGAAATTGATCAGAGATTCTGAAACTGACAGCTGGCACGTGTGTGTGTGATTTAGTCCTTTCCACCTTCTCCACTACACCTTTCACTCTTTTCCATTTTGGGGTTCGAGGTTAGGGATACTCTCGAACGAGGAACCTTTTAATATAGATTTAACATACTATTATACTAGAGTTCTGAAATTCCGAAACTATTATTTTAGTTTCGGCCGAGGAAAATTATTATCTATCATGGTATGTGTGGATTTATATATTTCAGGCACACAAAAATTGTTTTTGAAGTACCTAAAAGTCTGAATCATTATTATTATTATGAAGATTTATAATTTAAAAGCTACGTGCGAAATGTAAGTAATTTATGAATTACGATCCTATTTCACTTCATTTCACATATTTCGCTTCATAAATTTATTTCATTTCTTCGGGACAGAATGATTATTTGAAATTACTCCTGTAATATTTCAAGCTGTTGAATAATTTGAAATTCATCCGGGGTAAATGTTCAATGATACTAATTTGAAATGAAGCTATAAGTAAATTCCTGAAATATGCTTCAAAATTTCATGATTATTCTATTTGTCTTTAAGGATTTTAAGAAAAATTCTAAGTTGAGGATTTATAATTTAAAATATTAGGTTGGGGAAAAGTTTTCCATTATTTTTTCGGTAGTGATTGCTATCTCGTGAGGTATCTATCAAACAATTTCAAATTTATGCTCATTGGAAAGGTGACATTTGACACTAAAATATCCTCTTGCGGTTTTTGTTTGATTTATTCAGTTATGAGTACAAGGTTTTAAAAATAGAAGACAACAAACAGAAAATTCGATACATTTTAGTTTTTCTTTTATAATGGTGAAAATGCTAACCAGGTGGCTAAAATTGTGAAAGGTGTTTATCGTTCTATATAAGACCAGTTACGTACAATTTTTGTTTCGTCAATTCCGTTCGTGTATTTTTGATGTTAGAGATGCACCTCGCATATGGATACAGCATCGTCAAATATTTCTATAAAATATCAAAAATGATAGTAGTTAACCGCATGTCAACAGTCGTAACGCGCAAGACCTAAAAATCAACATGAAAGCTGTTTTAAACCTTTTTACAAAGTGAATCCAAAAGAAGTTACATAAAGTTCACGTAAAAATAATGGAATTCTTTTTTCCCAACCTAATAATTAAAAAATTTTATTATGTATATATTACAAAGCTATGAAATGCACTTACAAATATGCTGGAGTCATGTTACTAAATATGCTGATTGAGAAAGAATATTTTTTAGCCTGAATTCCAGAATTTTGAAAATATCTTATGAAGCAATCTCAAAGGAATGAAAAAAGGAATAACCTTGAATTTGAAATGATCTTATTTGATATTGCCCAGCGGATAGTTTAGCAATTGAAAATTGTTGCTATTCTTTTAACATTCATAGTGTTTCATCTTTCAATAAAATGTTTTTATAGATAGTTAATATTGTTCACGAGTTGCAAGAACGGGAACTGCGCCAATTTTTCTTTCGCCAACTTCTAGGCTGTGCCAACAGCCCTAGAAGTTGATGCACGAAGTTGGTGACTTCTAATTATGCGCCAACTAGTTAAAAATGTTCCAATTTTTAGGCGCCTATATCGAAAGATAAATAGTAAGATCCATTTCTTATTGTTCAATAGTGGTAAGTTAGTTATTAAGAATGAAAATTTCCATAATAATTAAATATCCAAATGATGAACATTATACGTAATTTCCCTAAAAGACATTGAATTATTATTGTAAAAATAATTACCCACACATATTTTGTATTCATTTTATAGAGATTAACTGCTATATAAATATGTTCCAACATATCATGAATTCTGAAAATCAAGAGATGATAAACTTAGTAGACATAACTAATTTTCATAATTTTGTGCAGTAAAATGAAGTTTCTAAATCTTTAACAAGGAAACTAGAATACGTTGCCAGAATGGAAAGTGAAAATCAAAAAAAGATATTCTCAAAAATTTCGAATTATTAATATGACATTAAAAAAACTCCATCATCCATCTGTTCTTTTTGAAAAATTCCCAGTTGTTGTAATGGTTCAAAGAAATCATTACAACAAAAACTTTTGCTCGGTATTTTTAGTTTCCCTCATAAGAATAGATCAATGTTTCAAATTTAACTAAGATCTTTTATTTCACTAATGAAAGGTACATTTCAGTGCTTATAGTACATGGAAAAAAATTCAGAAAATGGGATTATTGGTAAGATTATCAAGCATTTGCTGGCATCTCTTATCATGTCACAAAAGAGAGCATTTGAACAGAATAGGTTCACATGTTCGTTAAATTGCTGAACAATGTATCATAGTTTTCTTTACGACATACACCCAGTTTATCTAGATATATGTAGCACTATTTATTTTCTTTGGGAAAAGCGTGAAACCATTGAACAAATAACCAACCATTGAACATCCATGAATAAAACCAATACGAAGAGACGATATTCCGTTTTTCTTTGGTACATGAGCATTCTTTAGTACATTAATGTAATTAAATTTCTCTTTGAAACATGAACATAATTAAGTTTTTTGTATATGAACTTAATTAAGGTTTTCTTTGGTACATGATCGTAGTTAAATTTCTCTTTGGTACATGAATCTAATCATGTTTCTATTTGGTACAAGAACATAATTCAGTTCATCTTTGGTACATGAACATAATTAAATTTCTTTTTGGTACGTGATCATAATTCAGTTTATCTTTGATACATGAACATAATTGAGTTTTTCTTTGTACATGAATGTAATTAATATTTTTTTTTTTGGTATATGATCGTAATTAAATTTTTCTTCGATACATGAACATAATTAAGTTTCTCTTTAGTACATGAACATAATCCAGTTTATCTTTGATACATGAACATAATTAAGTTTTTCTTTGTACATGAATGTAATTAAGTTTTTTTTTACATGATCGTAATTACATCTCTCTTTGGTACATGAATCTAATTAAGTTCCTCTTTGGTACATGAACATAATTCATTTTGTCTTTGATACGTGAACATAATTCAGTTTATCTTTGGTACTTGAACGTAATTAAGTTTTTCTTTGTACATGAGCTTAGTTAAGTTTCTCTTTAGCACATGAACGTAATTAAATTTGTCTTTGTACATGAACATAATTAAGCTTCTTTTTGGTACATGAATAAAATTAAGTTCTTTTTTGTATATGAACTTAGTTAAGTTTCTCTTTGGTATATAAACGTAATTAAATTTCTCCTTGTACCTGAAAGTAATTTTCTCTATGGTACATGTATTTGGTACATAACAGACCCCCAAGTTACTCACGCACGCAATGAGTTTTAGCGAATCTGGGAAATATATTTCTGATGTTTATGTATTCCTTTTTTGCACTTATATGACGTTCTTTTGCTATAAGAAGGGAATGCTAAACTAAAAGTGTCTTGATTTACAAATGATTCTGCTCGCCAACCAACAAGCTGACGCATTTAGTGTACTGATGGGCTTTTATATTTGAATCATACCAGTAATGTCCTGAAATGAGGCCGCGGTGGCCTGGTTGGTTGGTTCTCGTTACCAAATGGTGGTGAGTTCGAATCCCGGCTTATCCGAAGATCAGTCGTGTTCACTAGGGGAGACTAGAGCACATAAAATCTGTCGGGTCGCAATGTCCTCCATGTTCCCATTCCAAATTAATACCTCTGGGGATGGTTGGAGACAGGCTTTGGGTCTTCTCTGGTTTCAATCTCTGAATTGGAAGATTCAGGTGGTGCTGCCATCTATGAGCTAAATTTCGTACTTCCATCTTCGTATGAGGGTGCTCTATTCAAAAACGGAAGACGCTCTCTCTCTCTCTCCGACTTCATTCGCCTAGTCTCTGACGGGAGGGCATGACATTGCCAAGTGTCATCAGAAACAACATGTCCTGAAATAGTTTAGAAAAGCTCGTGAAATTTGCCTAACCTTTCCTTAAAGTATTACCACACTTGCAACAGATTTTCAAAAACAATAATTTTTTTCATGTAACAGTTCAACATATAATTGACATTTTGACAATATAATTGACTGTATAATTGACATCCGGACACATCATTATATGTTATCTCTTTGGTTATTATACACCATATTTTTTTCTATACAAAAATTCAAATATTTATTTTTCTTTCTATACCAATTCAAAGTACACGTACTTGTTTTATATTCTAAAATATTTTGTCTGGCTGTGCATTATGCTATTTCTGTTAGTTTATAAGTTATATGACTAAAATTTATTAAATTCTACAGAAAACCTTTTGAATTAGTCATATTTTCATAACCTCATTATAATTGCTTAGAAGCTAGATGTTCATGTACTTGCTGTCTTATGTGCCAATTAGGCCGACAACATGGGTTGCGTAGCTCTGTTTTTAACTGAAGAGTAATTTGGCGTGGAGTCTGACTTCCTCAGTGGACTCATACCCGTTTACAGCGTAGGAAACTATTCGAAACCCCTTTATACAAGAAAAGGATAAAGACAGGAAAGAATGAAAAATTACATTCTTGCCTGAACCGAGATTCGAACCCAAGACCACCCCCTCAGCAGTCATACAGGCTGGCCAGTAGACACAATGGGCGGCAGACTATTCATGTATAACTAATAATTAAAAGATAGACTTAGGACTGAGTGATGCTCATACTACATGTTAAATTAAAAAAGACAGTTTGACATATATGTGTATTTATTTATCATATCTTTATTAAGTATTTATTAAGAAATAACTAAATTAGAGATTCGTCTTACATGATGGGCATAATTAATTTGAAAAGTAAAAAATTAAAAGAATCGTATTGAAGTTAAAAAAGATAAAAAAAAAAAAAAATGCTGTGACTGGTCTCTATTTTCACATATCTACCAATAAAGATAACTAGATCTTCACCTCTAAAGTAAAAAATACCAATAGAACAAATTTCTAGAAAATATTTTATCTTAATTTTAAGCAATTATGATAACTCGAACATCAAAATTATTTAAATCTTATTCTAATTTATTTAATAATATTTTAATGTTAATTTATAGATGCTTATTTCTTTCCAAAATCTCGAATTTCAAGTTTTATTATGTATTTTTTTATCCGAATAAATTTTTATTTGAATTAGATTGATTATTCGTGCATTGGTATTCATTCTTTTGTTTGAATACACTTTGAATGAAGTTTATTACTATCATTTGAATTAGAACTATTAGATTGGGAAAAAAGAAATCCATTATTTTTACATGAACTTTTTTGTAACTTCTTTCAGATTCGCTTTGTAAAAAGGTTTAAACAGTTTTCATGTAGATTTTTAGGTCTTGTGCGAAGCAACGACTGCTGACATGCTGTCAAGTTTGATAATTTTTGATATTTTATAGACATTCTCGACGATGTTGTATCCATGCGAGGTACATCTTTAGCATCCAAATACCCAAACGGAATCGACGAAACCAAAATTGTGCGTAACTGGTTGTTACAGTCATATATAGGACGATAAACACCTTTTACAATTTTAGCCACCCGGCTATCTGTTTCGCCGTTACAAGAGAAAAACGAAAATGTATCGAATTTTCTGTTTGTTGTGTTCCATTTTTAAAACCTTGTACTCGTAACTGAATTCATCAAACAAAAACCGCAAGAGGATATTTTAGTGTCAAATGTCACCTTTCCAATGAGCATAAATTTGAAATTGTTTGATAGATACCTCACGAGATAGCAATCACTACAGACGACTACCGAAAAAATAATGGATAACTTTTTCCCCAAACTAATATATAATATGTTCTTCATAGAAAAGTTTCTTCTTTTAATTAAGATAATCTCTATAAATTATGTACGTGATATACAAGTTACACAATATAATATTCATATTTATTTTTATATTTGAAATATTAAGGAAAGAAAAAGCGAGAGAAAGTCCAGTTTTCTATGCCAACTCGAATTGCCCCAACCTAAGTGTGGAAAGAAGTGGCAGCGTCTGATTGACTCGTCAGTGGATGCAATTTATCACTTCACTTTCCAGCTTTCTCTCTTTCGGCCGAACGACCCCACGAGCTGCTAGATATTGCCACCTCCCCAGAAGGAGGCAGGGGAGGTGGAGTACCTGTCTTCGCATGCTCAAAGAGATCCAGATTTATTACAGAAGTCATTCATGGATTGAAGCTCCCCTTTTACTTTGGTTGTTTACGGTAGAAGTCTCTTTAGACACATGAGTTATAGGAACTTTAGTGATACTCACAAAGTGATAGCACCTGGCTTAAGGGAACACAGATCCACAGTGCATAACACTTTCTTTCATCATAATTATAGACATCGAAAATTGTTATATAATATAATATAATATAATATAATATAATATAATATAATATAATATAAAGCAACAAATTGTATTGTTTTCTATTTAATCACACTAGATCATTCCATATTATTGAACTTTCAATTTTTTTTATATTTTCATAATTTAACGTATTAAATTTCAGTGTTTATAAAATTATTCTTATGAAAATAACTTACAAAAAAATTTGAATAATATTTTAGATTTTTTAAAATCCTGATTCCTTTTTCAAGTTTAGCTGTTATATAATATAATATAATATAATATAATATAATATAATATAATGCAATGTAACGTAACGTTATGTAATGTAATGTAATATAATATAAAACAACAAATTGTATTGTTTTATATTATATCGCATCATATTATTTCATATAACTTAACTTTCAATTTATATTTTTATAATTTAAAGTATTAAATTTCAGTGTTTGTAAAATTATTCTAATAGAAATTATTGACAAAAAAATTTGAATAACATTTTAGATTTTTTAAAATCCTAATTCCTTTTTCAAATTTAGCTGTTATATAATACAATATAATATAATTATAATGCAATATAATATAATATAATTATAATGCAATATTATATAATATAATATGATGTAATATAATGCAATGTAATATAATATAATATAATGTAACGCAATGTAACGTAACGTGACGTAATGTAATGTAATAAAATGTAATTTAATGTAATATAATATAAAACAACAAATTGTATTGTTTTCTATTATATCGCATCATATCATTTCATATTATTTAACTTTCAATTTATATTTTCATAATTTAAAGTATTAAATTTTCGTGTTTATAAAATTATTCTTATGAAAATTATTCACACCAAAGAAAATTATAATGTAATAATATATTAGTTTTTTTTTTTTTTTTTTTTTTTTTTTTTTTTTTAAATCCTAACTTTTTTTCAAATTTAGTTGTTTTTACGTTCAGAAATTCAGCTGGTAGAACATCTTCTATTCATGAAATTTATTATATTATTCTGAATAAATTTTTAGAGAATAAAGCAAGGTATTTTAGTTGATTATTTATTTTTTGAGACTTTTTGTTTATAATTTTCACATTGTAACGAAGTGTTATTTCATAAAAATGATAAGCTTTTACTTCTACAACAAAATTATGAATCAGACTGTAAATATATAATCTAAATGACACAAAATATGTCAGTTAACTATCACTTTCTACTAACCAAGTGCTACATAATGAGTTAACGTAAAAATTTGAAAATGAAAGCAATCTAAAGTTTAAAATATATCAAAATAAATTCTAGTATTCTGATAAAAATTTTAATGACTTGCGAATTAATACTAGAAAAACTTCAATTTCTTAATTACAAATTTTGTAAAATTGTTTATTATACTTACATGACAGTAAAAAGAAAGATTATTCAATTATTATGAATATTTTTAAATATTGCAATAATGCAATATTTAAAAATATTCATAATAATTGAATAATCTTTCTATGAAGATTATCTATCTTTCTTAATTAAATTATAGCGGTTTCTAAAATCAATTTTGTTCACTATTAATCTTTTATAGTAAATTCATACATAAGACTTTATAGTTTTATATATGAATTTATTTAAAAAAATCACATTTCTCTCTCCCAAGTTTTTTAAGTTACACACTTTGAATTCATTAAAATTTTGGATAATGATCTAACAATTTTGCATCAATTTTCAAGAACTTGAAAATATGTTTTGAATACATATTTGTTTTATATTCATTGTTAAATAGCTATTATTATTTCCTAAAATTATTATTCATAGTATTATGCTAATTATTTATGCAAATTTTGTTAATACTTATTATGTATTTATTTTATAAATATTATGTGTCTATTTCTTTATATCAGTTAAAAAATTTTATGCCGTTTCTTTAAAGAAATTTCCTATATATTTTATTCAAGTAAATTGCCTTTAATTTTTAAGAATAAAAAGCTGAAATATATTGATAGAATTTTTTGAAAGATTGTTTGGAAGAACTTGTTTTAGACAGATTGTCATAGAAGAATACATATAAACTATTAAAGCAAGATTTACGCTAAAAGGTATACTTTCAAAAATTGGAAAAGATTTCCTTTTACAGGCTTTGAATGCTTCATTCCAATATTTTTTTAACCATTTATGAACTTATATTTATTAATTTGTGTACTATGTTTAAACTGTTTTAAATTCTAGTGAAATTGTAAAATTATCCTATAATGCAGTCTGTACTGATAATTTTTACCGATGAAGATTATTTTAATCGAAAAGCAAAACTGAGGCTAAATAATAAATATATTTTCCATATAAAGAAATGACTGTAAAGACTTATTTCATAGAAATTTACTTAATGAATTTTGCGGACAGTTTCCGGTTTTTGCTTTGTAACAAGAACCATCCGTCAATATCACTTCTTATCATCTCTGATATAATGCTTAGCAATAGCATGTTTCTGAAGAAAAAAGCAGTTTCAATGCACGTAATTACAAGCAATTACGAGCATTTGGACAATTATGTTTACACGTCATAAAATGACGCTTTTAGTGTCTACCAATAAGATTCGTATAATCAAAGCTGGAATAAAGCAATACTGATCCAATTACAGTACCAAATTAGCTTGAAACAGTTAAAAGTATTTTTCTAAATGAAAAATTATGTAATTAATTTAATATTAAAAAAATTCTAATTAACACTCAAACTGTAAAAAAAATTAGTGAAAATTTAATACCTTAAAAAATATTAGTTTGGGGAAAAAGTAATCCATTATTTTTTCTGTAGACGTCTGTAGTGATCGCTATCTCGTGAGGTATCAATCAAACAATTTCAGATTGATGCCCGTTGGAAAGGTGACATTTGACACTAAAATATCCTCTTGCGGTTTTTTGTTTGATTCATTCAGGTACGAGTACAAGGTTTCAAAAATGGAAGACAACAAACAGAAAATTCAATACATTTTCGTTTTTCTCTTGTAACGGCGAAAAAGATTGCTAGGTGGCTAAAATTGTGAAAGGTGTTTATCGTCCTCTATAAGACTGTAACAACCAGTTACGCACAATTTTGGTTTCGTCGATTACGTTTGGGTATTTGGATGCTATAGATGCACCTCGCATAGATACAACATCGTCGAGAATGTCTATAAAATATCAAAAATTATCAAACTTGACAGCATGTCAGCAGTCGTAACGCTCCAGACCTAAAAATCTACATGAAAGCTGTTTAAAAACAATTTTTACAAAGCGAATCTAAAAGAAGTTACATAAAGTTCACTTAAAAATAATAGATTTCTTTTTCCCCAACCTATATATAAGAAAATAAAACAAGAGAATATTTCACCAGGAAAAATGCAGATATATAGAATTCTCTTAATTGGATAACCACGTTCACTTTTGAATACATTATACACATAATTAATAATGCAATTTTTTATAGAATGGTTAATATTTATTTTGATATTGAAAGTTAAGTATTGTTATTTTTCATTTTAAACAAGAGACACAAAAATATTTTTGAATTTATTACAAACAAAATGCTTGCAATATCTGCTTAAACAACTTCAAAAATATTAAACATTGTGTGACGAAATGTTTACAGTAAAGAATGTTTTAGCTAGAAGAAATTTCAACATAAAAGTATTTCAATTTTAATTTATAATATAAGTTATTAAAATTAATACCACATTCTATATCTCTTTTTTTTTTTCTTTTATAATAAGCTAACATAGCTATCAGTATACGATTTTAACATAAACTTAACTTGAAATTTGCAGAAAGATTTCATTGGAACCCTGCCTCTTAAATCTGAGAATCGAAAAATTGTTATTTTAGATAAAGAAACTATTATAAAATAGTTTTCTATGATAAATTTAATACCAAAGATCGATTAAAGTTCCTACACATATGTAAATTTAAAAACGATAGAAATATTTTCATATACAATTTGTTTTATTTAAATAATTCCAAAATCAAACTTTTTCAAAAGGAGTACATAAATAACTTATTAAATATGTTCCTTTTATCATTAAGTTAATGGTAAAATTTCAATGCATAATTTGAAAATTGATTACTCATTCACGAAAAAGGAAGTCATTTAAAAATTTGAAATTTATTTTTTCATTTACATTATGAGTAGAAACACACGTGAAAAGGAAACCTATTACTTTGAAGCGCAAATTATTTTTTATGGCGGGCACCCTTGAGCAAGTAAGTACATTAGCCCATTTGCTGCAACAAGGCCGGAAACTGCTACTCATGTTATCGTTACCCGGTGGGCACCTGTGTACCAAGTCACGGAGGTACGAGTAGCATCGCCCACGCCACACCACCACAGACCCGTTTTTATAGGGAGTCCCACATTAATCCATCATCTGAGGAAAAGACAAGAAACACACAGAGAGAAAGAAGAAGTACATCCATGCCCGAACTGGGATTCGAACCCTGTCCTCCCCACCCGTAGTCAATTACGCTAACCACTATACAGGTTGGGCGGCCTGAAGCGCATATTATACCTTATAAATTTTCAGTTATAGGTTAATATTTCAGTTATATTAATACATAATATGTATTGGGTTGGAAAAAAAGAAATCCATTTATTTTTTCGGTAGATAATTATAGCGTTCGATATCTCATTAAGTGTTGATCATACAATTTCATATTTATGGTCGTTGGAAAGATCACATTTTACACTATCCCGATGCTGTAACAGACAATTATTATGTATAATTTTGATTTCATCTATTTTATCGGGTATATTTGATGTTAAAGATGCACCTCGCACAGGTAGGCTCATATTCGAAAATATCGATAAGATCACAAAAATGTTCGAAGTTGATCAGCATGTTAGCAGTGTAGAAGCTAAAGATCAGCCACAAAACAGTTTGAAATCATTTGCACAAAGCTAATCAAAAACATGTAAATAAAAGACTTGAAATTTACGTATAAAAATGGATTTCTTTTCCAAAAAACTAATATTAGTTTGGGGAAAAAGTAATCCATTATTTTTTTCGGTAGACGTCTGTAGTGATCGATATTTCGTGAGGTATCTATCAAACAATTTCAGATTTATGCTCGTTGGAAAGGTGACATTGGACACTAAAATATCCTCTTGCGGTTTTTTGTTTGATTCATTCAGTTAAGAGTACAAGGTTTTAAAAATGGAAGACAACAAACAGAAAATTCGATACATTTTCGTTTTTCTCATGTAACGGTGAAAAAGATAGTCGGGTGGCTAAAATTGTGAAAGTTGCTTATCGTCCTATATAAGACTGTAACAACCAGTTTCGTACAATTTTTGTTTCGTCGATTCCGTTCGGGTATTGTTGATGTTAGAGATGCACCTCGCATGTGGATACAGAATCGTCGAAAATGTCTATAAAATATCAAAAATGATCGACGTTAACCGCATGTCAGCAGTCGTAACGCGCAAGACCTAAAAATCTACATGAAAACTGTTTTAAGCCTTTTTACAAAGCGAATCCAAAAGAAGTAGCATAAAGTTCACGTGAAAATAATGGATTTCTTTTTCCCCAACCTAATATATTCACTTCGAAGGAAGAACATATACTGGCTTTCGTTAAATGAAAGATAAGAAAAAGCAAGATTACCTTTACCTTTCTAATTCTCTCTCTTAAGAATTTCCTACCTTTCATATCCGTAGACTTTCATCCAAGCAAACAACCCCATCGAACTGCCCTACTTCATAATTCATAATCACATTACGTTTCCCTCACTTTCAAAAATCAGAGTTCCATTAAATTAATGCCATTTATATATCTATATATAAAAACCAACTACTCGAAAAGGCACCTCACATGAAATAATACCTCACCTTTCACTAAAAAAAACAACAACAAAAAAGTATTCTGGAATTACAGAACACAGAAAAGGAATCATCAATTCTAAAGCCACCATCTTTGTTGGAAATCTGTTCTATCTTTGCCAGCATGTTTTAGGGCTGGCGGTGTTGGTCTAAAGATCTCCTCGGGAAAAGGCCTCGTGTAGCCGTATTTTATCGTGATTATAATTTCCTTTTAAAAGAATTACGGCGTGCGGCCCGTATATATATCCCCATCCCAGGCTCCTCTTAGAAGTTCTGGAATTTGTTTTCCCTGTGAGGCCCTCATCTGCGAAATGTCTCCCGTCTGCATAGCAAACACAGCAGGGAAAGGGATGCTTTTGTTACTCGTCCCGATACAGGCGGCATCTTCCCGGAGTTTTGATGTATGCGAGAATCGGTAAATAATTTGGTTATTTAGAGGGAAATACCTGCTTCTAGGTAAATAATTCGGGAAAGGATCCGCATTCTATCCAAATTGCTTTCTATTGTGTTGTGTTGTTTTAATATTTTTAAGTTTAATTTGTTTTTGCATTTGTTGGCTTAAAAAAAAATTTATTTATGGAAATTATATGAGTTTTGTTTTCTGTTGGCTTCGTTTTGAGTAAAAGGAATTCATTTTCGTGATTTAGAAGGCCGGAAGTGATGTTTAGATGTATTTTTCCTGTCTTATTAAAGGGTTGCTTACAGTATCCAATATTCTTGAGTGGTGTTATTAAAGCGGAAAAATTTTTGGATCATCCACTTAAAAATTTAGTTTCTTTCATTTGAACCTGAAAACTTCTGAGAACCATTTGAATTCTGGCGTTAGTAAAGAAAATGAATTAAAGATTCATTTTTTACGAATTATTAGTTTTCCCCGAAAATATTTTTATATTAAGATTTACGTATAATATCTGTGTGTAGTGAATTATATTTGACAGAATTTTAGGAACTATTTGATTGGCTAAAACTAAAATTGATAAGAAAATATGAAAATCAAATAAAAACTTATTAGGATTTTTATTTCTAGAAAAAAGTGTAAATAATAATATAAATTTTCTCTATATAAATAACTCTTAAAATAAGGAATATTAAAGCACTCTTTTCAGAATATTCTATTATTAAAATATTTTACTTTTACTATTTTATTCATCTACTACTAATGCTATGTATATTTTTTATATAAATAACATATAAATGTTATTTATAGTTTTTACTTGTAAAAACAGATAATTTTGCATATTTAATAAGATATTAGCAAAAAATTTTTATCTTGTGACCTTATCATGCACAGTCTGACATTGCTGTAAAGAGTTTTAATACCCAGAGAGTAAATTGCTTTATGAGAAAACTTTTCACTGATATTGACCCATAATAAGATTTTGCAAAGGAGGAAACCCGGAAAATTTCCAAGCAATTCGAAAACTCACCTGTCATGCAAAATTCAGAAGCGAAACATCCATCTCCTTTTGTTCAACAGTGACAAGAATTGAATCCGGGGCTTTCACTATGACAAACGCTGTCCTACTACTAAGCTAGGATGTACTCAAAAACTCTTTTACGTTAATCTGCGCTTTAGGTCCCCTACTCTGCCAACTTGGCGATAAATGCCCCAAGCGTGGTAAACCGAACGTTTTTATACTTAATGAGCTCTTTATGGCAACCTCCATAGGATTATAAATATATAATAGGTCGCCATAGGATTATAATAGGTTGCCTATGGCAAACTCCATAGGCAACCTCCATTATTATACAACCTCCATAATAATTTGCACTTTTTCACGCATGCTCATTAATTGGTTTTTTTCTTTTAGCATTTTCATTGGTCGTTAATTAGTTTCAGTTTGAAAAATCGTTCATTTTCATTGGTTGCTAATAAGTTTAAAACCGTTAAAAATCGTATTCCATTATCGCCATGGCAACAGCGTGTTTGAAAACGCGCCAAGTGCGGGAACCACAGCACACTTTCGCCAAGTTGGCAGAGTAGGGGACCTAAAGCTTATTTTCACCCTCTTTTATTTTTACATTATGTTGTGGACAGCCTATTAGCCTATAGGCGTCCATCCGAAGACTCCTTTATTTTGACACTTTATTTGACAGCCTAATTTCGTAAGGCAGGCATTTTAATATTCACCACAAAGCTGCTTTCTGTGATAAATAGTGAAATGTATTCACCTGTCGTAAATGATAATCCTGGAAAACTTCCAAGCACTCACTTCGACGGTCGCATGCAGAAGGCAGAAATGCAATATCCGTCTCCCATTGTTCAATAGTGTCTGGGATTTTGTCCAGGACTTATGTTCTACAGAGTGTTGTCCATCCACTAAGACAAGCTGAGACATAAGATTTATTTAATAATTATTAATTAACAATAATGACACGGATATTAATTAACCCAAGATAAGAATAACATCAGTATTTGCCACATAAATCATCCATATTGTGCATATTACTGGTAGTATATTCAAATCATTATCATATAAAATGGCCAAAGGAAATGTAGACTCTAAAAATTGAGATGTCAAGCTACTAAGCATTTAATATTCTGCGCGGTATTATCAGACAAAGAAGCCGGTCAGCTGATAATGACAGGCTTTAAATGCGACTGCTCAGCACAAAACGCAACTGCTAATGGCAGTTTCACCAAAAGGCAAACCACAGTAGAAAGGTGATGCGCACTTTGGAAGGCGAATCTCATTTAAGTTTCGGTCTTTTTATGCAAGAATAAACTGCTTTGAATTTATTTCGCTGTATTGTATGCTGTCGAAGTGGTTTAAAATGGTAAAGTGAAGGAGTTAGGACTTAGGCATGCATGAGGGAAGGATGTACCATTTCAATTCCATAACAAACTGAGCAATGTGATTAATACGATTAAAAATTATATTACAAAACTACAACTATTTAAAAAGATAATTAAGTAGAATTAAATGTTTTTCTTATGCAATCAATATATATATTTACATTTTATGTATTTCCTGCTTTTTATACTCAGTTTAAAATATTAAAACATGATAAATATATAATTTTTATGTATCTTTTCGATTAAAGTATTACCAAAGTTTTTCTACGTTTAATTTTGCCACGTAATATTCATTATAATCAATGCCTAGCTACATATATTATTATGTGATTTAAGAATTTTATGCATTATTAAAAACTGACATTATGAACATTATTTCTATAAACATTGCTAAAATTTACTAAATTAATTGTATATTTTTTTTAATTATGGAAAGCTACAATACAGTACGATAGTCAACATTTTATTTTCTCGTACCTCTAGAATACAGTATTTATTAGAAAAACATTTTTTTTCATTTAAAATTAATCAACAAAGCAGTTTAATTTCATAATATATTTACATACAATGTCGATTAGTTCTTTATGCATTGGGTATAATATCAATTAACTTTTTTATGCAGAAGGAATTATTTCTTATCATCTAACAGTATTCTAAAGTACAAAATTACATGATGTAAAAAAGGTAAAAGCTTTTAAATTATTTATGGTATATACAAAAAATTTAAGAATAAATAAAATTATTTTTGAAAAAGGAGCTAGTGAGAAATTTAGTGGAACGCCAACTTTTGCAGCCATTAAATAACTTATTAAGTTGATTAGTAAAGTTAAATAGAATGATAGAGTACACACAAATATATATATATATATATATATATATATATATATATATTGTGCATTATTAAAATTTGATATTTGGATATGCGAATGAAAATAAATAAATATATTTAAAATGAGGATAAAACAGGCAGGTGTTTTATCCGATATAACTAAATTATTTTGAATATTGTTTTAACATTTTTTCAACAAATTCATAAAAATGCAAATTAATACGTTATTTTGATGATATGAAATTGTCACTCTTAATCAAATTATATTCGTCATACTATTTTATTCAAATTTATAAATGAAATTATTGTTCTGTATCTTAAAAATATCAATAGTATTAAACAGCAAGGCCACAATTGAAATTTATAACTATATCTCAAATATCAATTTTTTTTT
>JAPDSC010061348.1:4141-16407 GCA_026290005.1 Latrodectus geometricus
TTATTGTTTTAAAAATATAATATTGTTGCATATTTTAAGAATGCAGAGGGTGGTATTAGTTAGCTGTAAACACATTATAAAATTAAGATATTATAAAATATTAAAATGAAAAGTATAGCAGTTTTTTTTTCAAAATGAGATTAAATTTGAGCCACACACAGAATATAGAAAATTCACTTTTCTTTGGGCCTCTCGACATCGCCAACGTCTTGTTAAAAGCACTGTTTATTAGGTTGTAAGGACGAAACTCACGGTAAAACATCCTAGCAGGCATGCACGAAGAAACACAATATCCACTTTCTCTAAAGTAGCTGAGATCGAACCCGGAATCTTCCGCACTGAAAAGCTGTGTCCTGCACTATATCGTGGTCATTTCAAGGTATAAATGTGTAATTTTAATAAGCTACGCTTTTAACCAAAAATATTTTGCAATGGTGAACGTATGGAAAACATATATTTGCGCAGACTGTTATTTTTTAAAAAAAGCTACTTTTCATCATAAACATTTTGATATTAAAAGAAAAAGACATGCGCTCATTTAAAGTAGTAATTAATGGCAGCCATGCATCAGCATTTTAAACCAAGCGCTCCGGCTTTTGATTTCACAGTCCGTGGATCCGGTTTTCATCTCGGGCGTTTCTAGTAGATTTGAAACTGTTGGTACCAAGAGTCCGGGGATATAATAAAAAATGATAATAATAAACTAATTAAATAAATAAAATAATAATTACCGTTGAGCGAAAACTAAATAAGATTTACAGCATTTTATTATTCATGAAGATGTATGTTATGATATACATCAATAAATTTAGTAGGAAAGTAGAATTAAATAACAAACTAAAAACTCCATCATTTTAGTTTTAAAGTTTTGCCTTTTAGGTCTAGAGACCAGCATTCTTTTATTTAGAATCAATACACCCTCAAACCTGCGATGTATGAAAATTTCAATCCAATCGCAATATAAATTGATAAAATCATCAATAAAAAATGAAACAGTTTAATCGGCCATTTAATTTTTCATATGTATTTCATCATACAACCCCTATAACTAGATTTGTGTATCCAGGTGTTACTAGTTTACTACTGAATGTGATTCTTCTTACACATCCTTCATTTAAAATCATTGCGATAAGTTCGCGCTTTCCTCAGTGGAATAGCTTCGTGTCTTGATTTGGTTAAAATCAATTCCTATTGACGACATTAGTGTGACGTCATATCCACAACTGTTTCCAAACAAATACAATGTAAGCATTTGTTTAATATGAGTGCCTTCTTGACAAACTTAGAGATTTTTGTTTGCCTATCGATTTTATTGGTGATTTTTGTTGGCACAGAACAATAAATTGTTCTGTTGCAACCAGAATACGATTGGATTTTGCCCAGCGTGGTGATTAACTGTGACTACAATTTGGCGAGAATCAAAGGTTAAGCAAACAAAAGGTTAAAAGTTTTAACAAACACGTTATCCTTAAATAATGAATATCAATTTCAAAAATAACAATTTAAAAATCTATCACCGAAGTCTATGGCAGTTTCAATGATAAATGGCGCTTAACAGTAAATGTTTGGAAACAATATGACGTCACAACTAATGTCGTCTATTGAGATCATGTGTACGTCACTTTATTTTACTTATAATTGGTCTGTGAGTGAAACAAATAATCGTTTTCACCAATCATACTGACTATACAATTGTGTCCACCCTTCAAAAATAAGTCAATGTGTCAGTGGGATGAGCTCTTCAGTGAGCAGTTGGAAAGAAAATGTTGGCCAATACATTTTCTTTCCAACTGCTCACGTGGGATGGAATATTTTATATAGTATTGGAGACTTGTCTCTCTTGATACCGCTATTAAAAACAAACACTTATGAATCATTACGTGAAGATAAATTTATTTCATGTAGCATGTAAAGCACATTAATATTTGATTGTTTATGCAAGCAATAAATAAATCATAAATCTACTTTATGGTTAGTTTAAAACGGCAAGGACGATTTACATGTTCTTATATAATTGACTACAATTTGGTGAGAATCAAAGGTTAAGCAAACAACAGGTTAAAAGTTTTAACAAACACGTTATCCTTAAATAATGCATATCAATTTCAAAAATAACAATTTAAAAATCTGTCATCTAAGTTTATGGCAGTTTCAATGATAAATGACGCTTAACAGCAAATGTTTGGAAACAATATGACGTCTATTTATTTTGTAAGTTCTTGAGTTTTCTAGGTAAGAATTTATTATGCGGTCTTGATTCACAGCTTAAAAAGTATTTAACAGTATTTCGAAGACTTTTTCATAACTGTACTCGTCAATTTTATCCACCGAGCAAAAACTGATTTGAGTGCGCGCGCACACACACAAAAATGTTCCTCTTTTGTACAACGTTTAATGAAACTGTAGCTTTCTTCATTTGACAATAGAGGTTGTTACAAGGACGCACCGATTCGGAACACTGTTGTACTCAATGAATGACCCTGAAAGCTACCGGTGACCCAGGCCTTGAAATTCAGACCTTTCAGGCCCGCGATCTGAGCCCTTGACCTACTCCACCCCTGCGTCCGACTGTGAAGATCACCTTGTCTGCCCCACATCGATCCACTCCGGCCTCAAAATCTCGCCGGTGACCCCGCTTGTCCACAGAAAGAGGTAATCGACACAGAGAGGACACTTATTTTCATGGTCACCCTGGGTTTATTTTTAAGGAGTTACACAATTCTATATTTCATTTATGTAGGTAGAAATTCGTGTTTTCGACTCCAATGATGCGTTTCTCAGGCCAAAGTACGTTTCGTTAACATAATAAAGGCCACGTTTACTTTGATATCATGGTTGAATGCAAAGAAAATACCATCTTTTTCTTGTCAATGAATAACGAAGCACCAGCCCTTGTAGAATTACTAGTTTGCTTGATTTTCTTACAGCTATCCCATTTTATTTGTAATTATATTCTGTAAACACAAAGTCGAAAATTTTTAAGAAATGTGTCAGCAATTTTATTTTTTATTGCATATTTCAGCAAAAAGTAATGAAGTAAATTAAATTGTACGTTACTTTATCCTCTTATACGTCATAGAGTTTTTATGAAATAGTAATCCTAATCCTTACATCGTTAGTTGCCACCACCTTAATGATATTGTTTTGTTGGACATTCGTCCTTTAATTCTTCTTTGCATGATTTTTTCTTTATTTGTGAAATAAATCAAAATATAATTCATGTTTAAAATTAAAGGAAAAATGGTTAAAAAAAATCTTAGTATATATTTATTGCATAAATTTAGCAAAAAACATTATGATGGAATTTTTCATCATCACGCAAAGTTAGATGATTAGATTAGTACTAAATATAGTAAAATAACAGAAACAAAATGTTACAAACCTTTCTTCCACTCATTTTTACATTTTAGCAATAGAAACTCAAATATAATAAAACAAATTAAAAAATAAATCATACGTTTATTGCAACTACAACAAACAGCGGAATAACAGCTTTAAGCTCGTTTCACTGATAATGATACTTGTTTATTTTTGACAGCTATGATTCATTACATGCAATGGACATTAAAAAGGTATCCAAACACGATCCACTTAAAGTGAACTTGTTCTTTTATATAATTTTCGGGCATTCAATGTTATGATGGAAATTTCCGTCACTATGCAAAAAAGGGTTAACAGAAATTCCCTCTCACATCAAATCTGCTTTTGACCCTTGATCTTCAGATTCCGGTTCTTTTTGAGGAAGAAAGAAAACCTGTTAAGATTTACGGGTTACCGACACTAACTTTCTCCCAAAGTTGTTCTTACAATTTTACGCAGCAAGATAATCTTTATGAATGAACTGGAAACAAGTGAAAGTTGAATTTTTTAGTACAGTTGGACTATGTTTTGCTTTTTTATTAGCTCAACCATTTCTTAACATTAAACTTTTAGAGGATTTTTGGAAAGAAAATGTTATGAATATAATTTTTAACAGTTGATTCTCTAAAATTATAATTTATATCTTTTGTTAGCTAATAAGGACGATTATCGTATTTATTGCATTTTTATTAACATTAAATTTTGTAAATAGAGCATATTTATGCTATTGCAGGAGGTTTTGTAAAAGTGCTCTAGAGTCATTAGATTCTAACATTATTAGAACTAAAGACCAAATCAGTTATTAGAACCCAGGAAGCGACATAATTGAAATATCTTTCAAAATGAAATTCTTCGCATAAAAATTGTGTAATTATTTTCAATCTTATTGACGTAGCGTCACAAAAGTTATTCAAAAAACAACCTAATAGGAATATAATTTCACTATGAGAGATATAGACAACCACAATCACATTATACAATACTAATTCTCAACTACGGAGAATTATAAAAACATTTAATTATAGACACAGATTTTATAGTGGAAAAATCAAGTCAACTTTTGAATATTCAATTAATAAAGTTTGAATAATTGAAAATCACTGAATAAACGGAACCAGTATTTGATAGGATTGTATCCAAGTATTTGATAGCATTAAAAACATTGCAATTTATATTTCGTTAAAGATTATGTTTTGCTAAAGACCTTCATCCAGCATAGGGGATGGGTCACTTAATGCCATTTAATATATCTAGGTCGGAGAGGTCTTTTGAAGGTCATGAGAGGACACAAGGTGCCAGGTGATTTTGGAGTGCTGAATTTCAAGGGTAAACTGAGGGTCAAACGGACAAATAACTCGGCCACGGCAACTCAGATGCTAGAACGATTCGGGAAGACATTTTTTGGAGCTAAAAATGAAAGTAAGTCAAAGATGAATCTGTAAGAGAAAGTCATCAGTCTCTATCAGCATGTAACTGACAACTGGATAAAGGGTTTAACCCTTCTTTGCATGATTTTTTCTTTATTGGTGAAATAAATCAAGTTGATATAATTCATGTTCAAAATTAAGGGAAAAATGGTTAAAAAATCTTAGTATATATTTATAGTATAAATTTAGCAAAAAACAATATGCTAAAAATTTCCATCATCATCCAAAGTTAGATCATTAGCTTAATACTAAATAGGAATAAAAGAGGAAAATAACACGTGTTACAAACCTTTCTTCCACTCATTTTCAATTTTTTAGCAATAGAAACTCTAATATAATAAAACAAAATTATAAACGAAATCATACGTTTATTGCAACTACAACAAACAGCGGAATGAGACAATTTTAAGCACTGATAATGACACTTGTTTATTTTTGACAGCTATGTTTCTTTTTATGCAATGGACATTAAAAAGGTATCCAAACACGATCCACTTAAAGTGAACTTGTTCTTTTATATAATTTTTGGGCATTATAGGTTATGATGGAAATTTCCACCATTATGCAAAGAAGGGTTAACATGTAATTACATCAGCACTGGTTATATATACTGACATCAAACTATCTCTCTCTCTCTCTATATATATATATATATAACTTAAATATAAAAATTAAGACACGTTTCTTATTAATAAAATTTTTTCATTATTTAAATTTAACATAGGTTTTCACTCTATTTTTTATTAAAATTTAAGATTCTATCAGTGTTTCATTCAACTCCTTTTTCCAATTCCCACATTTAAATTAATTATTATACTCCAAACAATAATTTAGTTGCTAATAATAAATAGCTGAAATTCAATGCATACTTATATAACGCGACGCTAAAAATCCCGTGCTTTGTGGAGAAACCTCCATTTATTGTAAAAGGATGCCAATCGATGTCAACACACGGGCTATGATCACCCGGAAATGAAAGTGAAGGCCACTCAGAAGAGGAAGCAACAAGCGAAGGTCAGTGGATCGCTTCTTAGGGTGAAAATTTGAGGCCATTTAGACAGTACAGCAGCCGTCCCACATAAAATTTGACCTGGTTTCTCGAATCGCGACCATGAATCACCTTTCGCACACCCACGGATTAGAATAGACTCGACCACACACGGAAAGTGAAAGGAAAGGTCGATAAGGATAGGTGAAACCATTCGACATTTGAAAAAATATATATATATATATATATATATATATATATATATATATATATATTGAACGATTCCAAATGTTCCATTTTAAAATAGAATTCACATGTTTACATAAGGGGCTAATTTTTATAAAAAAATTTATTTTTCTGTCACTCAAAGGTCATATACCCGAGACATAATTAGAGCAGGATCTACATTCAAAGTGGACCACTCCAAGCTCAGGAATGCGAACTCATAAGCTGTTGAATTGAAGGCCAATTAACGGGTAAAATATGTTCACAGCTATGCAATTTTATTTTTCTAAGAATCCACTAGACAAGACATTCATTTTTTGCTTCACCGGCCTGTTAAAAATGAATGCATTAGAGCTGATGAACTGAAAGGCTTTCAAAGGTAGGAACAGAGCCGGCGCTAGCAGCTTCGCCGCCCCGGGCAAAGAGGTAAAATGCCGCCCCTTTATAACAAAAATTAAAAGAGATAACCTAAACTCTTTCCACGATTAATGGTAAAATAAAACGAGTAAAAAAATTGCAAATATCAGCAATGTTGAAGTTTTGATACAATTTTCGACAAATTAAGACACACGGTTAAAAATTCTATTATTGTGTCCCTTTGATTAAATTATAAAAAAATTATTTCTTTAAGTTTTAAGCTATTTTTAAGTGGGAATTTCTTATGCTTGTGAGTTTTCTTGCATTTCAAATATTTTGACATTTCAAATAGTTAAAAGTTCATACATTATTAATATATATATGGTGTTTATTAAACATGTGCCAAAAATTCAAGGGTTTGTTCCCTCGACTATTCTAAGAATATTTTGTCCTTTGATAATTTTTGTGAACTCGCTTTGTTTCGAAGATACAGGGCGAACATAGTTTTCGTCAAATTCATTTTTACAATTTTTAAAATCATTAAATTTCTTGCATTCTTATTCTAGCTGGAGGTCATTATTTTCAACACTTCTTGTAGATTAAAAAACTTTACCTGTAATTTTTGGTAATAAAATGTTGTTATAATGTCAAAAAATTTGTTCGCCCTGTATCTTCGAAACAAATTTTTGCAGTATGTTTAAAAAACATCCTGTATATATAAAGGTCGTTAGGGGTTTGATTCCAAATATCTTAATGCATAAAAATATGATTCATTTTAAACCAAAAAGTTTAGTATATCATGGGTCAAAACTCAATTATTTTAGAAAGAGAAAATGCTTAAAAGTTTGAGAAATTTAATTTTAGGGCCAATTTGCCGCCCCGGGCAAGGCCCGGCTTGCCCACCCCTAGCGCCGGCCCTGGAAGGAATAAATCCAATAAGATTTTCCTCTTGCGATGTCATAACATTAGAAAAGCAGTATTTTGTAAGTGGTGCTTTTCTTTTTCAAAATATCCTTCATTTGTAGCCTCCTTAGAGAACAGTATTCTGTCATTAAACTAGAAGTAACCGGATCAGTGACCAAGTATTCGATCACAAGAAATTGCGTAACAGGAGCTATTGTATACACATTAAGGATGTATTATGTTATGAGGAGAGGAACAAAGGGAAAAAGAGTGACAGGCTTATAACACTAATTGCTATTACTTTAAAAGTAATCAACATTTGTTTTGCTAATATCTCTATCAGAGGTGTTTTATTGAGTGTATATGGGGGAGGCACCGGAACAGTTGGGTCAAAGCAGGACATCAAAGGTGACTACTAGGCCACGAGACTGCAAACTCGAACACATGTCAGGAAAGGAGGATAATATGGTCAGCATCTGGGTCGATAATCCTCATATTATGCTCTGATCTCATTTCTCACTTCAAATGACATATTTCTAGCATAACCATCTCAGTTTATTTATCATTTCTTACAACACTGTGACCAGAATTAACACACATACATAGAAGCAACTTACAACATCGTAAGCGGAGATATTCTTGTTACATTTTTGCACAGCATTTGTCTTTATTTACAAGTCGTTGATGTAGATTGATTTTCTAACAAATTAAAACCACGCTCGCTTTTCAATGATTTCATTTCTATTATTATTTTTAGACTCTTACGGCTGATCAGGAACTTTACCATGTGTAGGGCAGTATTTACTAAAACTTTCTCGTTTTATTTATTAAAATGTTTATAAAACAAACAATTCACAGAAGCATTCAAAAACGATATTAAGAAATTGATGAAAATTTATTACAATGAAATGCTTAAAATTATTTGATTTCCAAAGAATTGACGACATTAGTGTGACGTCATATTCACAACTGTTTCCAAACAAATACAATGTAAACATTTGTTTCATATTGTATTTAAGAGTGCCTTCTTGACAAAGTTGGAGATTTTTGTTTGGACCCATGAAGTGGATATTATGATTTATTTATTGCTTGCATGAACAATCAAATATTTAATGTGCTTTACACGCTACATGAAATAAATTTATCTTTTCTTAATGATTCATAAGTATTTATTTTTAATAGCGGTATCAAGAGAGAAAAATCTCAACGAATGTATAAAATAACCAATCCCACAAAGATTCCAACTGCTCACTGAAGATCTAATCCCACTTGCTTTTGATGGAGGAATGAAATTATATATTCAGCGATTATTTGTTTCACTCACAGACCAACTATAAGTGAAATTAAGTGATCTCAACAGTAACGACAGAAACAACCACTCTATGGTTAAAAACAATTAATACATATTTTGTCTTAGTCTAAAATCACAAGAATGAACATAAGAAATTTATTCTGTCACTCATTTGAAATTTTTCACCAAATCCTTAGCCAAAAATTTAATATATGAAAATAAAAAAATGAATAAAATAAATATTGCAGCCATTTCCAAAATGTAACTGAACAAGTAAACAAAAGAAAAAATAATGTAAACGTGCTTTTTTTTAAAGTTGAATTTGTCAGTACTGAATAATACTCTACATTTCCCTTTAAAAATATTATTTAGCATAAATCAAGTGAAATATATATTTTAAGAAAACATTCATTGAAATCTAAAATTAAGAGAAGGATGATTTTAATGTTTTGCAAACAAGTTTTAAAAAAATTAAATTCATTTTGAAATAAATCAATGGAAGCTAACATAGTAAGCACAAGCAAAAAAATGTAAGGTGTAAAATTTTTTTACCAACTTTTTCGAAATATTTAAAAAAAAATTTAATTCAGCTAAGTTTCAGAGAGAGCATATTTGTCACGACTCAGTTATTTAGATAAAGATCTCTTAAAGCTATCGGTTTTTATCGAAAACACTTTAAAGTGCTTTCGATATTAAGTTCAAATAGTTTTAACATGTGTGATGCAATCTCACCAAAAAAGATTGCCCGCTCTTCTTTTATTTAACCGCTTATAACTTTTACATGAGCTTTGTTCAAAGATCACGTTTCTGATTATCACAAATCTTTCAATCTTCTTTTAACAGAATAAAGTAAACAAAAAAGCTGACATTTTCATAAGCAGCAATCGGAAGAATAAGTAAAAATGGAAACAGGAAAATAGTGAAGAAATATAAAACCACGGAGAAAAACACTTTAATAAAAATCTGACCTCAATAAAACGAGGTGTTTCGAATTATTTGTGCACAGAATCTAAGGAATAAACAATACAAAAATGAATTCTTCTCCACCATATCAAATAAAAGAAATAAAATATATATTGCTTTCTTTTGTTAAAGAAAGAGCTTACATATATTGCTTTTTCTCTTTAACTCTTCTTTGCATTAACGTTGAAATAAATCAAGGTGTGATGCAATTCATGTTCAAAATTAAAGGAAAAATGGTTAAAAAAAAATAATTTTTTTGGTGCGATGTAAATAGAAAAATTCAAAAACATTCTAATCTTGACCAAAGCCCACTTCATATGTGTTCTTTGTTCCCTCGTGTACAAGAATCATCGAGGGAGAATTTTTACATCAAAACCATAATATACCGAAGATTTTCAAATTAAAACAATCAATTCAATTTTCTGTTTCCAATAAAAAAGAAACAGAAAAACTCTAAAAACTAAAAATCGACCCATTTTTTAGGAGATTGCTTCTATTGATAGACAGATTCTTAGAGACTTTTATAATTGTCACCCGTATTGATTATATTAAAATAAAAATTGGACATTACAGTTTATTTTGAACATCTTTTATTGACAAACTATTACCTTGATTATAATCATCAGATTTTACTATTTAAATACCAATGAATAAAATTATTTTTATAACAATGTGTTAAGTCAAATATGCATTTTTTCAAAATTAGACATCAAAGAAAGTCTTAAAAAATAAAGACTGATTTTTTTTTTAAATGGATTTTGAATTTTGTAATAAATATTAAAAATTTTTTAATCAAAAGTTGAATGAATACAATAATTCATTTATTAAATAATATTAAGAAAATATATAACAGCCATGAAGTGTTCTATCACAATAACAAAATATTATTATAATTACTTAATTATTACAATGTGCCATTATTATAATTAATTGCAATTTGCTCAATGATAAAAGCATTTTCGAGGAATACAATTTGGGTAATTTTTGGCATTAAAAATAGCCCTCAAACCAACGACTGTTCTTTAGTTTATATTTGAAGAAAGTAAGCACATATAAATCAATATCACGGAGAATTCCCCACCATTTCATAAAGGTGTGGAATACAAATCAAGTGAAGTATCATTGCGAAGAGTGGTCCTTACCGTCACCATTCCGTTTTATCCCTGGCCACGTCACAGAAAGAGGCCCTTAAATATACAGAAACTGGTTTTGGCAACGCTGCATTGGGAAGGGGGGCGATTTAAAAATAAGAAACTCATTCATCCTAGAGAAAATTAATTTCTACTAGCGAAATTTTAACCCTTCTTTGCATAATGGTGGAAATTTCCATCATAACCTATAATGCCCAAAAATTATATAAAAGAACAAGTTCACTTTCAGTGGATCGTGTTTGGATACATAGATTGCATAAAAAGAAAGAGCTGTCAAAAATAAACAAATGTCATTATCAGTGCTTAAAGTTGTCTCATTCCGCTGTTTGTTGTAGTTGCAATAAACGTTTATAATTTTGTTTTATTATATTAGAGTTTCTATTGCTAAAAAATTGAAAATGAGTGGAAGAAAGGTCACGTGTTTCTGTTATTTTCCTCTTTTATTTCTATTTAGTACTAAGCTAATGATCTAACTTTGGATGATGATGGAAATTTTTAGCATATTGTTTTTTGCTAAATTTATACCATAAATATATACTAAGATTTTTTTAACCATTTTTCCTTCAATTTTGAACATGAATTATATCAACTTGATTTATTTCACCAATAAAGAAAAAATCATGCAAAGAAGGGTTAAGGGAGGGGAAAAATTATTGCCTGGGAGAGAAATGAAATAACTTCGGGAGTTCCTATCAATCGTTAATAATCGTGACCTTCAGTATGCAAAGACAGGAATTCATAAGATTAAATCACTTTCAACAACATTATGTCAGAAATGCAACCGTTTCATTTTAAATAATAATTTAAGTTACAACAATGTGTTGTTTTTCTTCGTAAATGTTTACGAACCAAAATTTTACATTTTCCCAGTAACAATAAAATTAAACATTACAAGAGATGGCACACATTTTAATATATGAAAAAAAATTATATACATAATTCAAGTTGCATACATATATTTTAAAATTTAGTAAAGATTTATTAAATTTATAATAGGCATTGCGCAGTTTACCTTACTTCAAGTACATACTGAATTATTTGATATTTTTTTAACTCCGTGAAGCGCTTGGCGAGCACCCTGCGCTCCGCCCACTGCACCTTCCTGGCAAAGGAGCTACCTGTCGGAAAAGGCCACCCACTGGCAAATTTCGAACGTGGACTCTTCCTCCGACCTATCTGGACCTGGAAGTGGCCTTGACCGCGTCTCCTCTCACCTTGAGCGGCCCGATCCGACCTAGATTCATCCCTGAGTGACCCGGGGATGAGCAAAGAGTTGAAGAGCGGAGCACGGGGGGAAAGACGACCCTGAATTTCTTTTTCTGTCCGCAGCATCCTCACGTGGAAAGCGGAATACTCCTCCCTCGTCACAAAAATGGAAGTGGCTTATTGAGAGGGATCGCTTGCTGAGGAAACTATTTTAAACGAGATTTTTATAAAAAAAAAATATGAACAAGATTGATGTTTTTACAGTTATTCCATTCTAAAATTAAGTTATGAAAATAATAGAAGTGTAAAATAACTAACTCATCTATAATAATAAAAGCAAGTGTAATGTGTCTGACCGAGCTCTCCAGCCAAATCTATCGCACGCAGGGACCTGG
>JAPDSC010061354.1:0-11095 GCA_026290005.1 Latrodectus geometricus
GTCACAGTTAACACCATTTTGATCACAAGTTTTTATTTTCAAATAATAAATGAATTATATATTAGACTCATTTTTTTTTTTTTTACCAAAATGTCTTATATAAGATCAAAATAAAAAAATAATAAGCATGAGATCAAAATTTCAAAAAACAAAAATACACACGCTAAAGTAACAATACCAGGAAGAATGATTTCAAACTCAAATTCAATGTGGATCAATTTTTAATTTAATAGGTGGTTGGTTTCATGATTGGTTTGTAACCTTTTGGTAAATTTCGCACACAAAGATTACTTTGAACAAAACAGACAAGTTTTGTTCAAAGTTTAAACAGTTTTCAAGTTGGTTCTAAAACACAACTATCCATTTTAGAAGGGGTAATTGAAACTAAAACTACTGAATAAACAGAGCTGGTTCATACAGATCCTAGCACATCTTAAATTAACAGAAATAGACTAACAGCAATTGTAAACAAACTCTCTTCGTACAAAACATGTTACTTTGAAAATAATTTTTATGAATCAACGACTTGCCTATGAAATTTGTTTATCACTTTAAGTTTTCTTTTCCCCCAACGACTATTTTCATTGAATTTTTCCAGATTCATAAATATAAAATAAAAAATAAAATAATAATTAAATAATATGTTCATATTCATTATGATCTCAGTTAAAAATAGTGACATTTAAATGTTTCTTTTTCCTAAAATTCAATAATTGTCTCTCAAATGATAATACTCTTAATTGATGCAGTATTTTACATCATAGAATTTTTTTCTTGTTCCTGCTATTCATAATGGCATGGTGAATATACTTGCAGGAGTAAATCATCCAGTAGGCAATGCTGGAGGTAGCACAGTAGTTGGTAGTCTTTCTAGCCCGAGAAGAGTTAAATAGAAAAAAGGCAACTAACTCTACAGATTAGGGTTTCAGCATTGGTCCAAATACACAATCTCATAAAATCATAATTGATTCAGAGCTTCTATTATTTTAAATTGGCTCTGGACCAGAGAAATAGAAAACACTATATCGAAATGAAACACTAAGTATTAACTTAGAATTTCCTAAAAAAGTTAGGAATTTTGGCAGCTCATGAGATATGATGGATGCTTGATAGAATGAGTATGAAGAAAGAGTAACCTTTGCTTTACAGCTACAATAAAAGCAATTGGGAATTCTGTACTTGGTTTTAATGTCAATAGAAATTAAGATACTCTGCGCCATTTTCAAACAGTAAATGAGAGAATGTTCTTAATTGTTAAAAAAAATATATAATTACATTATAATCTGTGCTCATGCACATTCAACAGGAAAAAATAGAGAACAGAGAAAAAAGTAAAAAATAGTTCAACCATAAAGAGAGCAAAATAAAAGAAATGTTTGAAGAGTTGGAAAAATTATCAGATAAATGTCCCGCAGAAGTCAAAATTGTTATTGAAGATTTTAATGCTATACTGAGAAAAGACCCAATAAATCAACTAAATATTTCTATGGAAAGTCTACACATTGATTATAAATCAAATGGGGAAAAATTTGCAAACTTGGGAATTTCCAGAAATTCAATACCATGTGGCTCATTGTATTCTCATAAACATTTATAAATTAACTTGGAAGTCCATATTTGTAGTCTAAGGAAAAATTTTACCTCTAAGCAAGCATTAATACAAACTTAAGAAAATCAATATGAAAAATTTTTTAGCATTTTTTATTTTTGTTTGAATATTTCGATTATAATATATATTATACTGTAAAACAAATGCATAAAACATTTACAAAATATACTGACAGCTTAAATAAAGCTTCCTTTGTGTTCTCAACAAAAGGATTTGCACTTTTTCAGTAAAAATTTATTTTATATATCCACAATAAAACATGATAACAATTTATTTAAACAGCAAAGTTCATTTAAAATTTATTATTCAAACAATTGATCAACAAGCTATTTGATAGAACAAACATTTAAAAACTGTACAACTCATTCGATGAAATAATTTGAAATGAATATACAAATGATGATTAAAAAAAAACACAATCACAAACCAATAGTGTTCATAAATATAATTCAAAATCAATTCTTTTTGAACTATAAAAATCAGCATCTGGCTTGTCAACTTGTCGTACCAGAACCCCATCTTCAAAATATTTATCGACAACCCATTGCTGCATTTGTGAAGTAGGAAATGGTCCATAAACTTTTGAGTCTTCTGAAGCATCCCATTTAAATTCCCACATAACTTCACCCTCTGTATTGACAGCATCTGAAATAGTAAAACATTTCAGTAAAATATTGCTAAATTTCTAAGTAAAAATCCAACACAAATAATGATTCAGTAAATGAAATTCAACTCATAGGTTTACCAATACAAATTCAGATAGCATTTTTACAGATACTAAGTTATTCAAACGCATAATTGCTAATGACACATAAATAGCTACTCTTGAAATATAACTCTTTCAGTTCAAGTTGATAAATCAGATTATGAATTTAATATTTTTTTAAGACTTTTAAATTCCTTATAATATTTATATTTTACTTTTTACATAAACATAATATAGATTTTTATAAAAAATTCTGCCATATAATTTTCTAGTGTAAATATACTTAGAAATGTTATGAATAAATTTTTACAGATTCAAATTATAAGCATAAATATTTAAGTTTCAATTTTATTATTTAAATATCTTATTGAAGTAACTAAGAAATTAAAAAATATATATATATTTATTGTCAATTTTCAGAAAAAAACTAAAAAATATGTATTTCAGATTTGCCAGATAACTTTTAAAAACAAAAAACAAGAGAGTTGTTCAAGAAACTGGGTTTTCCTTGAAAGAATAAATCATAATTACAATAATTTTTTAATATATATTTTATATAATAATTTTATAACAGGAAAAATTATTTGAAAGTAATATAATGCTTCAGTTACATTAATAATACATTTAGAGATAAAAATAAGCTGACAAATTTGAGCATTATAAACTTAATAACGCTTCCAGTTTTTCTTAAAATGTTTCTAAATATGAACTTGCACAAAAAAATATAAAAGTTAATTTGATTAATTGTACTTAAAAATTGTTTCAATACAAAACTTATTTTTAAAATAACTTGAATTTATTTCATAATATTAATAACATAAACATATAGTGTAAAACTACAGTATTAAGAAAAATTTGGACTGAATTTAAAAATATAATAATGCCAAGGTTAGATTAAAAATATTAAATTGTACTAAAAGTACAATTTTACTAAAAGTACAATAAAATATTCAAATGTTTTTTTTAAAAAAAAAAAACAATTCATTTTAATGCTAATTCTTTAGTCTGAAAGGAAAAAAAATCAAACTACACCTATTTTTCAAAAACTGATAAATTTATGAATTTAGAAATATGATCACAAGAAAGTAATTTTAATCTTCCAATTAAATTATTTTTTTAATAACTGAAAATATGTTATAAAATTCTCAAAAAAATTTACTTCAATATTTTAAATTATTTAATAAATTTTATTATTACTTAATAAATATTTTTTCTTTTAAATCAATGAAAATTTTAGTTAAAATATATATTTAAGAAGTAATTACCTTGTGAGACAAAATTATATTATAAAGATTATTGTATTTAAAATTTATTGCACAAGATCAAATTAATGCATAATTTTTAGACTTAAAAGTTAAATTACATAATATTTTATACAAAACTTAAACTGAACACAAAATATGATATCAATATTAATGAATTGAATTATAGAGTATTTTCAATAAGTTGGACTAGAAATATATATTATGAAATTTTAATGTCTGCTTCAAAAAGTGCTTTTTTTATAACCAAAATAGAATCATCACAGATTAACAACCATAAGGGTTGTATATAAAATTTAAAACTGACATAAGTAGATTAGAAAATATAAAATTTCATCTAATAACAATGATTTTTTAAGCAATTTCCTCTCCAAAAAAGAACAGTAATTAAATTTACACTTAACTTATAAAATTCATTTTTGAAACATATCATGAAAAATAATAAAGAAAATAGCTGAAATATTCCCTTTGAGAATTTTTTTATTGTTAAATTTTTATGAGTTTTGAAAAATCAATAAATTAATAAATTCTTAAATTTTTACAATACATTTGGTAATTCTCTAACTATAGGGCAAAACAAAATATAATTCCTGATATAAATGTTTTGCTCATTATTTAAAGAATTTTTGTATCAAAATGAAAACATTATATACAAACCTGGGTCTCCTGAAGGGGAAGGAGTACGATGTCCAGGGAGTGAAGCTTTGCTTTCATCAATGGTTTCCTCAAATTCATCTCCAAACATATCTGAAGAAGGCTCAGTTTCCATGGCACTTTTTGAATCTGTTTTTTCAGACTTTAATTTTGAATTAACAAAAAATGACATTTTTTCATATGTTTGCTGATAAATGTCCATATCCCCAGAGTGAATAATATTGTCTGCTAAACTTGTCAATGTTCTCAATTTTTCTACATCTTCTTCAGAGGGTGTAGGATTCTCCTCTGCATTTGAATCTTTTTTCTTTTTCCAACGACTGCTAGCACTTTTTGAAGCAGTGGATCCTCCTAATCTACAAATTGCCTTTTGGACAGTTTCTTTAGGTTTCATCAATGACAGCATTTGAGTATAATGAGAAATAAGATCAATTGGAGGTCGTTCTTCATCACTGTCTTCTTCTTCAGTTTGTTTTCTTTTAATATTATTTTCAGAGGCTTTCACCTAAAGTAAACAAAAGCTCATTTCAAATATTTACTATTCTTATCAAAAAAAGTTTCACAATTTTAATAAAATAAATTACTGTACAAATTTTTGATATAATAATATCTCTTATTATTTATAATATGCATTTATATATGTTTTATATACAATAAATAAGAAAAAATTAACATATTGCTAATTAATAAATGCAGTATTCAACTTTTTTTCTTTTTCAAAATTTATTTGAATAGAAAATGATTTTTTAAGAAACAATTTTTAGAAAATGTTAGACAAAGTACTTGTCCTGGATTTAAAATTATTTTCATAAACGAATTATCTAAAACAACTAGCAATAAAGCTTTTCATTTATTATTTTTTAAGTATTCATAATTGATATCAGAACTCCCAAACTTGACATTGATATGAAATTCTTTAAAAAGTCATTGTAGTTTGCCCTAATGCCTTTTATACATTTCATAAGATGCATCTATATATTAGTGATTATTTTTATAAAATAATCATATATAATCATATAAGTATATCAATGTAGAGTTCACCATGTATCTGAAAGTTAATGCGTAACAGAGAAATTTAAATTCCCAGTTGCATCATAACAAAATAAAAAAAAGGTACACCAATGGATTGAAAATAATAATAATAAAATAAAATTTAAAAAAAAAAACTAACTTACAAATTTCTATTTAACACAGGTTTCAGAGCAAACACTGGCAATTTTATTGGAATATGGGAGAAGATATCCAGACATAAATTTTAAAAATTTGCACATTTCAGGACACTTTTTAATAATTATATAAAAACAATACCATTTAATATTCAAAATTCATATTTCCATAATTTCAGCATTAATTTAAGTATTTTCAGAAGAAGTTCTAAAAATGCAATATATAATTATAAGTTGATAAATTAACTAGCAACAAAATATACAATATTGAACAGCATACTTAAACTGAAAAATATTAATAAAAATTCCAAAAATTGGAATATAATCACTGGTGTAACATTTACATTAATAAATGTTTTAGCTTTTAAACTAGATTATTTTATACAGAACAAAATTTATTATTCACAAATTTCATTTATTACTCATAAATGCAATCAATGCATTAGTAAGACATTTAACTTTATATACATTAGTAACATACAACTAATTTTAAGATTAAATATACTATCATTAATGCAAATAGCATTTTTTTGTTACATCATTTTAAAGCTTATTAAGCATGTTATCCAGATTTATTAATATTTATAGATTTGATAGTTTTTACTTTTCCAAAGTTGCATCAGCTTCGTTCTCAGGCTTTCTTTCCTTAATTTGATTTTTCTGTAATCAATACATTTTCTCCCTAAGTTTTGAGAACACAATGTACCAATTTTTTGTGAATGGTAAAAGAAAATTTTCATGCATTCATAACTTATTGATAAACATACAAACAAGGTACTGTAACTCTGATAGGGAAAATTTTCTTTTGGAGATAACAGTACAATCCATATACTAAAGTAGAGTTATTTTTTAATACAATACAATCCAACTGCTAATTCCAATTTAATAGAAAGCAATTCTTTAACAACTCTCAATAGAATCAGACAATAAAAATGTCTTCCAGCATGTTTTTTGATTGAAAACTTCATCTTACATTTAAAGGTATCTTAATCATATTCATAGGTACTTGTGAGTAGTCTTCTTTCGCCATGTAAAAAATTCCATGTTGCTATTTTATCTTAATTACCTCAAGAAAAAATTTACTTAAGCATGATTTTTTTTCGGGGAAAAATGTAAAATATTTCATTATTATAAAACAAAAAATCACAAAATTTTTCACTGAAATTTCTTTTCTGATGTTGGTTTGTTTAGTTTTCTTAAACTTTAAAAAGATCTAAAATTTGAAACATCTAAAATTTGATTTTTTGACACCATACCTAGTTATAGATAGCTATTTATCTTTTTCTGCTAGTTATGCTCAACACCATTTATTTTTCATAATAAAATTAGAAAAATTAATGTATTCAATCAATTTCTAAAATTGATATTGCACTGTTTATAAATTTAATCAAATTTCATGAAATGATGATATAAAAAAGGGGCATGTGTATTAACAATTTCAATCTTATTTAAGTTTTGGAGAATTTACTACTTAAAAATAATAGGATCTGTTTAAATTTTAAAAGTAACCATCACTGTTAATATAATAATGAAACTTACAAAATTTTTAGTACAGAAAAATCAAATCTTGCATTGTAGATTTCAGTGAAATCAAATATCGCTAATCTCAATCAAATGCACAAATTGAATTGTTTTAACATTACTGTTTGTAAAGAGATCATAAAATTTCTAAGATAAAAATTTGTTGAAATTTAGAATTCTATGTAATTTTTTAAAGATCTTCGAATAAACAAATCTACTTTAAAAATATTAAAAAGACTAAAATTAATCTCTAGGATAATAAATTTTGTTTAATTTTTATTTACATAAATGCAATGATATGTAAAAAAATTTACATAAATGCAATAAAACAATTCTACATCAATAACTTCATAAAAGAAAAAAGTATTACTTCCCTAGGAAAAAAATAATAAGAACATTTTGGAGGCAAAAAAATTATAATTACCAATATCAATAAAACTAATAAAAAATGCTAATAAAACTATTAATAAAATAATTTTATATATTATTTATAAAAGCAAAAATTAAACTCTTAAGAAAAATATCTTAGAAGAGATTAAATAAAAATACTAAACTAATCAAATACATTTTAAATAATGAAATTTCGAATAGTTTTTAAAAATAGCACAAAAAAGAAATGCTATTATAATACAAAATTATATATATATAGAAAAATAGCAACTTAGTATAAATCGTTAATCTGCGCTTTAGGTCCCCTACTCTGCTAACTTGGCGATAAATGCACCAAGCGTGGTAAACCGGACGTTTTTATCCCTAATGAGCTCTTTATGGCACTCTCTGGAGGAAATAATTTGAAGCGCTTTTTCACGCATGCTCATTAATTGGTTTTTTCTTTTTGTATTTTCATTGGTCGTTAATCAGTTTCAGTTTGAAAAATCGGTCTTTTTCATTGGTTGCTAATTAGTTAAAAATCGTATTCCATTATCGCCATGGCAACAGCGTTTTTGAAAACTCGCCGAGTACAGGACCCACAGCACACTTTCGCCAAGTTGGCAGAGTAGGGGACCTAAAGAGCATTTTCACCGTATAAATATTTCTTTAATTGCTGACAAACTTTATGTATATATAATTTAGAAGAGTATTAAAATGTTTATTGCAACTTTCCTTTCTAAGTTGTTTTATCAAAGAAAATTACATAAATTAACAAGCTTATAAACATTGTTAACATTGAGAATTACCCTGGTTTAAGAATGAGAAGAACACAATTTTACACTGAATATTAATAATTTTCTTGATATGAAAATTATTACAATTAAAATGAATTATTATTTCTGTATCTTAATAAATCTTATAAAAATATTTTTGGATAAAATATTATGCAAATAATTGTACTATAGAAAATTATGCAAACTTCAAGTATAAAAATAAATATATAAAATAACTTTTAAAATTTAAAAATGTAAAGATATTATTACCTTTATCCAATCTATATCATCTAACCATTGATCTTTAACAACATCCTCTTCCTTTTGAAAAATATATGTTCCTTCTTTATCAAAATAACCTTCTTCTAATTCTTCTTTCATATTAAACGGTGTGATTCGAATTTCTCCATCATAATCAATGGTTCCGTCTTCTTGACCTGAGATATTATAAAAATAATTTAATAAATTTCACATAAAAATAAATTTATTCAGCTTTTTTGAGATTCATACCTGAATTTTTATGAAGATAGAAAATTTCTTTCTGATTAGAGAATTTCCCATTTAGAAATGAAAAAAAAACTATCATATATTAGTAACTAAATATTCTTTATTACAAAAATGGTAAATTTTTTTGTAGAAATTTCTAAGCATTGATATAAAATCTAGAAATATTGTAAAACTCTAAATTTCCATACCTAAAATGCTATTATCAACCCTTTTATTTATTAAAATTTTTAATTTTTTAAATAACAAATTCAATTAAATAACATGAAAAGTTTATTGAACTCATTAGCATTAACTGCACTGAAAATATCATATAAATTAACTTCATTCTTTGACTTTATGATTTGGAATACTGTTAAAATTGTTGGAAGTTTCATAGTTGGTTTAAAAATGATAATTCTGTACAATGCTAATATATTTACAATAATTTTTAATGCATAATAAAAGGAATGGTTAGGAGAATAAGTGATGGACATTTATTCTTTTTATTTTTTATACATGCTTTATCTTCTTATAACATTTGCATATTTTACTATTATAGTGAATTCTTTGTGAAAATTATACAAACATATGACAATCAAGTTATAGAAGTTGACGAAGAAAATATATACTAATATCAGGATTACTTTTACTTTTTTGTTTTATCTTCTGTTTTACATGACCTGAACATGTCTTAAACTAAGAGTCTAGTTTCTTTATAGTCTATGTATCCTTCTGACATATATTTTTGTATAAATTGATTTTTACAGTTTCCATGAATAAAACTGCTCAAAGAATATCACAGTTATTTGATTTCACTATCACTGAACCATTTGTTCGTCATAGATAAAAAAATGCTTCTTTTTTGCCATTAGTTCAATTTTGAATTTTCTAAAGCTTAAATAGCAACATTTTCTTCAAAAGTTGCCCTCATCATTATTGTTTTTCATAATGTAGCATTTTATTTTGGGACTCCAATTCTTAATTATTTGTCTTCTTTTCTATTAAAAAGTTGAACAATCCAAACTTTTGCATATTTCTATAGCACTTTTATAGTAGATTTTTATATCAGATTGCTATTTTCTTTACAAATAATATTACATTACATAAAGTAGCATGTGAATGTTGATCTGATTTTGTTTTGTGATGGCCTTATATTACAGTGTAAAGCTAGTCAATTACTTAATAAAAATTTTGAACTAAAATGACTCATGTATTCAAGTATAAAAAATAGTTTTACAATTTACGTGCTTCGTCATTAAATAATAATAAAGTGCATCAGGATGGCATAAAGAACAATATTAGTAAAGAAAGACATTTCTTCGAAATTAAATAAAACATAAAATTTTTTTTATACATTAGATGAGTGTAAACTAAAATTAAAATTGTGTTTATTCAAAGATATGTACAACTCTTAGTACAATTGGAAAATCTGTTCCTGAAATTCTGTATTAATTCAAAAAGTAATGATGGAAGCACATACGGCAAAAGATTTTTTTATTTTTTTATAAGTTTATGTTTCATCTACATTTTAATAAACATGGGATTTGTCCATCTTAACACTTTCAGAACAGCTTGCTACCTAAGACGCACTCACAAAATGAAGCAGAAATGTATGAAACAATTGTATAAGATGAAAGTTTCACATAAAGCTAAACTTAGTGAAAAAATCAATAAAGAATTTCTTGAAATTCTAAACTTTTAATTTTTGGTACCATTTTAGATTACATAACCTGTCATATATATACACACATTATACATATATTAAAACAAGTATTTATTAATTCAAGGTACATATTTTTTATGTTTTACTTCAAAATATAAAAAATAAGTACCTTGAAAATTTGCATAAGTGCTATTTAGGTTACTTAGAAGTTTTAAATGACAAACTACATAAATTAACTTTAAAACTAAATAAAAATGATAAATACCAAGACAAATAATAAAATTTAAAATGAAGACTCAAGTGGAAAATCTTAGACCACAGAGAAACACAAGCATAGAATGGGTTTGTGTATAAGAATCACTAAAAATTCTGAATTTATCAAAACTGCAATGAACTAAGACTAATCACAGTAAAATGATATAATTTGATCTTATACCAATAGAATGTGGAGCATTGTTAGAATTACCAAATTTTAAAATTAAAAATACATAAGAGTGATGAAGTCAATTAAAAATGCCAGAACTGTTAAATCAATCTAGAATGTTAAGCTCTATTACAAATTTTATTGAATAATTTATTATAAGTAATTTGAATTCATTTCTCAAACCACAAAATACTTTCTCTATTTAAATACTCATAAAATGTAACTTATATTTTTAAACATTAAAAAGGAAAATGACCAAATCACTGATAGAGTTAATGTGAGCTTATAGCTCATATAAACATTTTTTCATCAGAAAATAAACAGTATGAATGCCAGTGAATTACTCATTATATGAAGAGGAATTTCAATCATTCTTATTAATAGAGTTTTAACATAAATAATTTAACATCAGTAATGATTTTTTATCACTACAGAACATTTAGAAAAATATGATTGTTA
>JAPDSC010061363.1:0-13978 GCA_026290005.1 Latrodectus geometricus
TCGTCTTAGCATCTGCTGTTAT
Source organism: Latrodectus geometricus (assembly GCA_026290005.1). NCBI lineage: Eukaryota > Metazoa > Arthropoda > Arachnida > Araneae > Theridiidae > Latrodectus > Latrodectus geometricus. The sequence continues at coordinate 23 of JAPDSC010061363.1, forward strand.
TCACTTTAGAAGGGCAGATGGCGGGTTCATAAAAACGAGGTGTTTACTATATAGTTGTAGCAGTATATGCGCTATGACTCACGAATTGGCCGACGCCTTAGGAATAAAAAAAGAAAAAATAAATACTTCAGTGAATATGTTGAATGGTTCTGTTCAAAATATAAAAAACAAATTGAAGACTACTATTTCTAACAATTCGAATTACTTTGAAGAGGAAGCGGAATTTCTTATCGTAAAAAATATAACTGGATTAACACCTTGTACAAATTTAGATATTTCGAGTATTGAACTCCCAGAATTTATACAATTAGCAGATCCTACATTTTACCGTCCGGGTAAAATACATGCATTGATAAATGCAGCTTTATTTTTTAAAATGATATTACCTGAGAATTATCACATTAATGAAAATTTAATTTTACAAAACTCAAAATTCGGATGGATAGTAACCGGTAAATTAAACGAAATTCAACCATGCAACAAAAATATTTGTAATTTAGTAAATGAGTTTCAATCAATAGAATATAATATTAAACAATTTTTTGATCTTGAATCTTTGGGAATAAAAGATGACCCCATTACACATGACAAAGATAATGCAATGGAGATTTACAAAAAAACGGTTTGTTTTGAAGATGGTCGTTGTGTAGTTAAATTTCCATGGAGGAAAGATTGGAAAGAATTACACAACAATTATCCTGTAGCTAAACGACGTCTTTTTAATTTAATAAAGAAGCTTAAAAGTAAACCAGAGCTGTATTTACAATATAAAGATATTATTAAGGAATATTTCCGATTAGGTATCATCGAAAGAGTTGAGGAAGAAAGTGAGTCTCTCGATCGACCAACTTACTACTTACCTCACACAGCTATAATAAAAGAAGAAAGTTTGACCACTAAAACTAGAATAGTGTTTGATGCAAGTTCACATCTAAACAATAGGCTTTCTCTAAATGATTGTTTATACACAGGACTTAACTTAAATCCAAATTTACTTGAATTGTTAGTTAAGTTCAGACTATCGAAAATAGCAGTCATAGCTGACATAGAAAAGGCATTTCTTCAAATAGCTATTGCAGTAGATCAAAAGGATGCAGTTCGCTTCTTGTGGTTTGAAAAACAACTGACTGATTGCCAACCAAATATCCAAGTTTATCGTTTCAAGCGTGTAATTTTTGGACTGAACGCAAGTCCATTTTTACTTTCTGCTACAATAAAACACCATATTTCACAGTTTACTGAAAAATATCCTGAGACTGTTCAACTACTTGACAAATGCTTCTACGTAGACGATTTAATTGCTGGTGGAGATAACATTGAAGAAACTTTAAATTTCTCTCGTCAAGCAAAAGAAATCATGGGAGTTGCTAGAATGTCACTCAGAAAATGGTTATCCAACAGCAAAGAACTGCATGAACATTGTAAAGGAGAAGATTTTGATCTACATCCATCAATTTCAAATGATTATGTGACAACTGACTCTATCAGAGTGCTTGGAATAAACTGGAATTTTGTACTAGACACATTTTCCATACAAAATTTTCCAAATATGAGTATCTCGGATGAACCAACCAAACGAATTATCCTGAAAACTGTTGGAAAAATCTTCGACCCTCTTGGACTTATTACTCCTTTCACCATTCGTGCAAAATGCTTGCTACAGACACTATGGCAACTGAAGCTACCATGGGATAATGCCTTACCAGCCGAGGTTGAAAAACTATGGTTGCAGTGGTGCTCTGAGATTCCTCATCTGAAACAGATTCAAGTTCCAAGACTGGTCTGGGACACTACAGAAGACTGCGATGATGTCACCGAAATTCATGCCTTCTGCGATGCCAGCCAAAAGGCGTATGGAGCTGCAGTCTACCTGAGGATAAAGTTACAAGACAAGACATCCGTGAACCTGATAACATCGAAATGCAGAGTTGCTCCAATCGGAAAGGTAACACTTCCCAGATTAGAGCTCTTTGGAGCTTTATTAGCTGCTCGCCTAACGAGTAAAATTAAGACTTTAATTGACTCTAAACAAAAAAGTAAAATTTTTCTTTGGACCGATTCAAAAATTGTTTTGTACTGGATAAAGGGATCTGGCAAACGCTGGAAAACCTTTGTTCAAAATAGAGTAAATGAAATCTTAACTATTACAGATCCTTGCTCTTGGTATCACTGCCCGGGCAAGGAAAATCCAGCAGATTGTCTTTCACGAGGTTGTAACATTGAAATTTTATTAAATAATTCTTTATGGTGGAATGGTCCAGAAATTTTAAAATCAAGTGATAATATAAAAATTGATGAAATACCTTTTGTAAATGAAGAAGATTATGTTACTGAACTTAAGAATCTCAATAATGTTAACTTAAACTTAACTTCTAAAAATCACGAAACAATATTTTCTTATATGTTAACTGTTGTTAGTAATTATTATACTTTATTACGTATTCTTAGTTTTGTTCTTAGATTTATTGAGAATTGTAAATATCCAGGTAAAATTACAGGTTTCTTAAAATCTAAGGAAATCAAGACAGCAGAATTTTATCTGATAAGAAATGTACAAAATTCAGAGTTTGCTTTAGAATTAGATTCCTTGAAAAAGACTGGTATGTTATCCCACAAAAGCAAGTATGTTTCCTTGCATCCCTTCATAGATGATCAGGGTTTACTTAATTTTGGAGGTCTATGGGAAGGGGCTGTAAAAAATTTAAATATCATTTTAAGAGGGTAGCAAGTAAAGCTAACCATACCTATGAAGAATTACTTACAATTATAGTACAGGTAGAAGGAATGCTGAACTCACGTCCTTTGACTCCCCTTTCTTCAGATATCGATGAACTATGTGTACTGACACCAGCTCATTTTCTTATTGGTCGACCTATTACAGCACTAGTTGAGCCAATTTATTTAAATACAAATGAAACCCATCTCAATAGATGGGAAAGAACTGTAAAGGCAACGCAATCAATTTGGAAACACTGGAGTCTTAGTTATTTAAATAATTTGCAACAACGAAATAAATGGATTTTTGAAAAGGAAAATATTAAATTAGGAGATATGGTTCTAGTTAAAGAAGAGAATATGCCAACAAATAAATGGTATATGGGTAGAATAGTTAAAATATACCCTGGAAAGGATGGGAAGGTAAGAGTAGTTGATGTGAAAATGCAATCTGGTATTTTTAAAAGAAGTGTTTCCAAACTGTGCCCGTTACCTATTGATGCATAAAATTGTGAAAATTTCTGTAATTTTTTTCAACTATTTTATAAAATTGTTTATTAAAATTGATAGCTTTACATATTTGTATGTTAACAATATTCTCAAGAAAATGTTTTTTGTTTGTTCTTTTATTTATTACACCTTGTATTATATACACTTTGTATTGAACTGCTTGCAAGGCAAGGTGGGGCGGGATGTTGGCGCAAGCGTAGAAAACGAAGCGCCCTCTATGTAAACGAGACATTTCGCCTCTGACCACGGAGGAGAAGGAAGCTTGACTGACTGTCAGCTTACCTACTTAACACTACTTGTTATTTGCTACTTTACTTGTTATTGTTTTATATAATAAAATTAATAAAAATCTACACGAGGTCCGTCGCTTAATTTAAACAACTTACAACACCAAAACTTTTGAATTTATGGACTAACAGTGTGTAAAAATACGTTTTTGTACACGTTTATATATATATATATATATATATATATATATATATATATATATATATTAAAATTGGAATTATAGGTAAATTATTTAAGTTGGATTAGAGTAATAAGGGAATAAAATAAAATTTAAAAATCATAACCTACTTTTAAAAATTAGTATATTGCTTTTTATATGATAATTAATGTGATTTCCTTATTTTTTAGCAATTTTAAATAGAAGAAAATAGTGTTTTTTATATTAAATATTTATTTTAAATTTTTTAATTATTTACATCAAAATAAATATCAGAACATTAGAAATGTTTTGAGATTTGACAGGAATAACTTTAATGCACACAAAATTATTTGAATAAACTTAGTATTTTATGTCTTTAGATTCAAATATTTCCCTAATGGACGAGAAGATAATTTTTGAAACATTAAGGAAAAGAGTGATTATTTTGAGTAATAGTTTTGTTTTTCGAAAGGAAGATTTATTATGTGACAGGAAGTTATTGTCAAAGTTAGTTTTCTTAGCATTTTTCCAAATAATATACTTTTCTAGATAGTCATAAGGTATATTTTTAAGAAATATAAATTTTGATTTTAGTGTTTTTTCTAAAGCAAAGTAAAAACTCTATTTAAATACATATCATCTAATCATTTCTTTATATTCAAATGTGAAAAAGCCTTAATTTGCAAAAGATCATGTTTTTCCATTTTCTATTACTCCATTGAATTTTTGCTTAGAAAAGTTTAAGGAAATATATTGATCCCATAAGTTAATTTGTAAAATATGCTGTTTCTAACAACTTTATTTCAACTACTTTTCTAAAAGATTCAAGATTGAAAAAATTGTAATAATCTTATTAAAAGTATTTTTTGATTAAAATTTTTGAAAGGATGGTACAACATTTTTAAAAAAATTATTTTGCGTATGGAAAGTTAAATCATGATATACTAAGTGAATGATTCAAATAATTTAAAAAACTTTAGTAATTGCTCGAAATTCTAACATTTTGCATAATTATAAAAATTATTTTATTAATTAAAGGTATTAGACTGATGTAAATGAATGTATATTATGATGAATCGGAAAAGCAATATAAAATTTGTTTCCAATTATGTTCAGAGTTTATTGAGAAATTATTTATTTGTTGTCATTATTGTCAATTCGAATACTTTCCTTTTTACTAAAGGGATTTAATATTAAATATATTATTATTACCCTCTTTAAATTACTTCTGTTTAAAAATTACTTAATAAGTCTTGATTTTCTAAATTCTTGATTATGACTTTTCATGAATTATTTTAGAACAATTGAACAACTTCAATAAAATTTAATATCAAAAATACAATAAAAAGTAATGATTTTTCAAATATATTTCTGTTAAATAATCTCAATTTGGCTTAAAGATTATAATTCAAAGATTTCATCCACTGGTTTTAAATACTAAGCGTCTGTACTCAAAATTGAATTTTACAAGGATAAACATGATAATAGATAAAAACATTATACAAACGTCTGAATATCATAAAAATAAACGTAAATCAATATTTTAAGCATTTTTGGCTGCCAAAACCATTTGAGTTGAATTACTACTTAAGTAGTTTGATATAGAGAACTAAACGCCGTACGTTCTTAGCATCTTATAGTTCTACATCTCATAGTTTGTTATTAACATTGCTCATTTTCACCATTATTAAAATAAAAATATTATGGAATTATATATTGTTATTATTGTTACTAATAATACAAACGAATTTTAATGCTCCAAATTTTGTTAAATATATATATATATATATATATATATATATATGTGTGTGTGTGTATTTTTTATTTGTTAGATATATATATATATACTGCGATCATATTTATTCGATTGTAATTTTGTAATGTAACACTACTTATGATTCAGTTAAATTCATTGGACTCAAAGCAATTTTTTCTTATTGCAATATAGAAAAATGTTGCTGATAAGAGAGAGCTACATTAGCGTTTTCTACGAAAAACTAGAAAATAAAAATGCCTCATTCAAAAATGCGCTGTTTTATTTGCATTCATAAGCATTCATGCATATTATGACAAAAATAAAACATGATTAATAAACAGTTTTTTTAAAAAACTAAAAATATTATACAAAAAGATATGAAGGGAAATATTTTACAATAGAATGTTTTCTAATTTAATAGATTTCTTCTTGCAATTCATTGTTAGTAAGAAATATAAAGAAAAATAATTCATTGTGGCTTAAATACAAAAGAAACAAAAACCGTTAACATTAAGCTGTAACTTGGTTTTAACAAATCCTATCAAACAACAGGAAAGAAAAATGTTAGATTTAAACTTTTTTTAGAAACATTTCGTATAAAATTTTTAATCCCAATTTAAAGTACAAAAACATCATTTTTTTTAGTTTAGAAAAACGCTTTAAGACTTTACTTTCTTAAAATATTTTAATTGTCTTAAATGGAATGTAAAATGAATTTTAAAATAAAAATAAATTAAAGTAAATTTTTTATGTTATAAATTGCTTATGAAAATAAATTAGTTTAATCTTTAAAATTAGAAAGTTAACAAGAAATAATTTAGCAGTTTTTTATGTCACATCCCTTAAAAAGTTTTTTTTTGTGTAAAACATTTTACAAACAGTATTTTTTACAGTCATGTGATGTATATATAGATAAATATTGCCTTCACATTTTCTATTAAATTAGGTGAGGACATGCTGTCTTCCATACTTCCATAATAGATCTTAAAAAAAAGTCATTCAATACTTTTAAAGTGAATTTATAGTAACTGCATTAAAATTAACAATTAAATGAACAAGATTAAAACATTTTATTCAAGTAGAAAATATTCCTTAAATATAATACATATCTGTACAAGTGCATAATTTTGAATTATAGATATATTATCATACTATAATTATTTACTTTTATAATAATTACAGTACAAATCTGGTATTAATAATTTACCTTATTAAATATGCCTCATAAAAATAAACTTAGCTATGATAAAAAGTACAATTTGTTAAAAAAGATAAAAAGTAAAAGTAAAGTAAAATTGATGGAGTCTAAGTAAAAAAGAAAAAAAATATTTTATAACATTTTTCATATTATTTCTATAAACATATAACATAAATGAAAAAGAACACATTTTTGTTTTTCTCAAATTTTTTGAAATGGAGGAAAAATTAGACTAAAACCATATAGGTAAATTCATCTGTTAAAAAGTTCATAAAATGACACGCATTTTAATGTTGTGTCTTAAAGAAGAAAATAAATTATGAAATCATAATTAATTTAAAAAATGTGCTGAATTTCTTAAAGCGTGCACGGGTAAATATATATATATATATATATATATATATATATATATATATATATTGTGATAAAATAGTTGTTTCAAAATTGATAAGTGTATGGTTATATACATATTCTTAGTTTAAATTAAGTTCTAATGTATAGTAAGTTAATAATGATTGCGCATTGAGTTGCATGCATTACAAATTAAATTAAAAAAAAATTCTATTAAATTACGGACAATTCATAAAACTACAAAATTAAGTTATTTGTTAATTTTATTTAAGTAAAGAAAATTTGAGATTTATAACAATAATTATTAACACTATAATTTGTCATTAAGTTAAAGAGAGAAAATTTTCCAAGCGTATCTTGGCATTTATATAAAGGATAAAAACGCTAAAAAAATGCTTGTTCTCACTTATTTTTGTTAAAAAAAGTTTATCATATGGATAGCTATTGCGAACACTAATGGTTGTTACTTATTGGGCTTTAAATGCATGATTAACTCAGCAATTGATTATTTGATTTTTGTTAAAACTATATTTTTGAAGATTATTATTAAAATTATAAAAGAAAAATATTTCCAAAAGTTAGATAAATTATAAAAAGTTCTTCTTATTGAATGCGAGAAAATATTTCTTATGCGACTTAAACTAGTAGTGACAAAATGTTCCACCACTGATGTGTTAGAACATTAAATGAAAGTGCTCGTTTGCGTATTATCTTTATTACTAGACCGCAATTCTGTGAAAATTACAACTCCTTTTATCTTCACATGCATTGTAGGAGTTATCTAAAACTGCTAAAATCCATGTTGTAATTGTACAATGTCATTTTTCAAATAAAGAAGTTTTCATATATGGAAAAAAGTTTTAAAATTGAGTTAATAAGCAGTATTTTTGAAAATTAAAAATGTTGACTTTTGAAAAGAACTTGTTTTTGAGAATGAATTGGTTAATTGAAGTGACAAAAGATTTACAAAAATTAATAGCAGTTATTTTAAATTATAACTCCCATTTTGTGTAACAAATTATAATTAAATGGTAAAAATATAAAAATGAATAGGGAAAGAGGAGTATCATATAAAAACTTATATGAATGAAGAAAACTTCTGAATTATTGTTATTTGCAAAGTAATTTTTCTGATAAGAATAAAAATCTTTTTTTAAAAAAAGGCAATTTCAGAATATTTTACCGTTTATTAAAATATTCTTCTTTTTTCCGCTTCATTTAAAAAAAAAAAAAAAAAAAAAAAAAAAAAAAAAAAAAAAAAAAAAAACGTGCAAATGATTTTATAAGCCAAATTTGTGTATTAAACCACGCGAATTTAAATTTAATAATAATAATAATAAACATTATAAATAAAATGGAGAATTTTAATGAGGAATGAATTCAAAGAACTAGTTTTAATGTACGTGCAGCAGCAGTTTTCGAATAATTTTGTGTTACATTTATAAATTTAAATTGTATTTTTATACCTCGACATGCTCCATATAAATCAATTCAAATACAAATGCATTGTGTTAAATATTAGAATATTCATACCATCATAAATTAAACCTATTATCCTTATCTCTCACATTTCACTTCTGAATCAGATAGGCAACTGTCATTTTTGGGTTCTTAAGATATCTAGATATATTTTTTCAGGATAGGCCACATTTGTGATTCCCGATAATTATACCTTTCTCGAAATCAGAGAGATCCGAACTGCGTGTAAGAAACAGAATCGGATTAGTAGCATGATATCGTCAAGTGCATAGGTCTCCAAATACTTATTGGTAGATAGTATATATATATATATATATATATATATATATATATATATATATAAATTTAATAAATTTAATTTTATGACATACTTTAATCTTAAAACGAAAAATGTGCTGCATTATTAACATCTAGAATATTTTTTTAAATAGGAATACCTATACATTTTTATTAGTTATTTGAAGCCATATACAATATAAGGCACAAATATAAAATATTTTATTTTAACTCTTATACGTTTATAGTATTTTTAAAATGTTAATTTTCAAGAATTAATTAAACATGTCAGTTTTTTCCATTGTCTTTGAACACTTGCTTAAAAAGCAAATTTATCGCATAAATGATTGTTGAACATGTGTTATCTAATTTTTATTATAAATGTAATATGATATAAATAATTTAATACTACATCTTATCGTTATATTATAGTTTTATCTTAGTATAATGGTATATTATACTTACTGGATAATAACAAACCAATTACCAGCTTAGTTCAATGTTATGTAAACTAAGAAAATGGTTAAAAGAATTTACATATTAATTGATAATCTCTTATCAATCCTCATATAAACTGAGCATTTAAGCACATTGGCCGTATATAACCTACAACTCCATAAAAAATATATTTTAGTTTAATTGTGAATTTCTCGTTTATGTCTTCTTTGCCAACAGAATAATTTAATATTTTTATATTGTTCTTTAGGAGAGAGATATATATCTTAGATTATTTGAAAGGATTTCACTATTAAGCTAATTTTTATAATATACCAAACCGCATAACCCTGTTCTATAGTAAATAAAGTCAGTTATATGATTACTTTAAAAAATGATTAAATCTTAAACTTATATTCTATTTAGACTGCACATAAATACGTTCATTAAATATTAGCAAATAATATTTTTAATTAGTGAAAGATTAAAAATATTAGTTGGATATTTCTTTAATGATTAAAAATATAAACTAATGTTTCTAATCAGTGAAAGCACTCTTTAAATACTATTTACACGAAAATTTCATAATTCGGGTGATTTAAAAGAAAAATAACGGTAAATTTATAATTTAAATTTAAACTGTAGAATATGTTTTAATTTATTGAATTTATTTTTCTTGTTGTTAAAATACTCATTTTAGTTTCTAATGTTTCCTTTTTCAAAGATTAACTTATACTGAAAATATAAATTATAATTTCAAGAGGATTTAAAAGATATATTTTTTGTTTCTATTTATGCACCTTAAAAACATATTTATTTCAACATTTATATATAAAATGTGATTATTAGTACTGATTTTATTCATAATTATTTTCTAATTAAATTATTTTTAATAAATGAATTCGAATTTAGTTATTAACTAAAAGAAATAAATAAATTTAGATTTCAATGATAATTTTTTTGTTCCGTTTTCAGTGAATAAATAAGATGAATTAAAGTATTTCTTTTATAATTAACATTGAGAAGAAAAAAAAAACATTTTCTATTTCCGTAGAGAATATAATTAAGCATCCTTTAAAGATTTACCGAGAAGAAAATTCTGAAATTTGAATGAAATTTGAAATTTCTGAAGGAGAATAAAAAGACATGTGATTTATTTTTTAGTTAGTAAGATTTAGGTTTACTATATATAATTTAGATAAAGTATATATATATATATATATATATATATATATATATATACTTGAGTAATCATATAAATGAAAAATATCACAAAATGTTAATACTTATATTGATATTGTACAGGGGATATAAAATATTTGATGACAAATAATTTTCTTTTAAAGTAATTTATAAATCATTCACTTCTTTATAGTTATTTTGCTATATTGTGTTTACTTTATTATATTCAATACAAAAAATAAGGATACATTTTTTAGTGAAATATCATGAGTATACACTAAATAGTATTAATTTTAAGATATTCCGTGTCAATGATAATTTTATTATTTAAAATAAATATTTGAAATTTAATACACATTTCACTTGAGAAGTTTTGCGTAGTTCAACAAAATTAAATATAGCAAATATCAACTTTAGTAATAACTGAAATTTTTAATCTTTTAAATATTTAATTAAGAATATTCTTAAAAATGAAATTAGTTTTTGAAATTCTCAATGTTTATTATTTTCACAGATATTTATTAAATATTTAATTTCGTCTGTTCAATCTAAGATGTATTAACAATGATTTCAAAAACAATATTTTCACGTCATTTTTTTTAAACTAAGAGTTTTTTTACTATATTCAGAACAAATTTGTAAATGTTATTTTGTGGTATAGTTTTACATGCATAACTAAAAACTTTATTTATTACGATTTTTACTAATTTCAGTAAATTTTATTTATAAATATATATAAATGTGTGTAATTTATTAGTTAAGTATATTTATTTATTCTTTTTTTTTTAACAAGATGGACGTTTTAATTAATTTTAAAAAATAAATAATCTATATAAATCTGTCACTTTCTAATATTGTTTTAGTAGCTTTATGCAGAGGGTATTAAAAATAGGAAACATACCAAATTCAGCATTTTGCTTAGATTAGAAGAAAATTTTAGACTATTTTCAAAAATATTTTTCACAAATGTCGATATTTTAAAATATAAATATTTATTTCAATAGAACAAAAATAAAAATTAACGTTCGAAATAAAAAGAATGCAAATAATTCATAAATGACATAACTAAAAACGCATCCAGTTATATTACCAAACTTAACTTTTATTACCAAATTGTTTTAGATTTTATTGTAGAAATGATTATAATAGCTCTATGCATGCATTTTGTGACTTATATAAAATAACATTTTTGAATGTTTAAGTATCATAAATCCTCTTGCCTGCTAGTTATTATCTCTAAAATCCAAATACCTTTGCAATAAACAACAATTAATAATGCTAAAATGTTTGTCAAATTTTTGGAATAATTAATAATTTTTTATTTAAAAACTTAAACTTTATTATTAAGGAATTTTTATTTTCTTATTTTTTTATTTTCTTTTCTCCAGTATTTTATACAGATTAAAAATTTTGTGCATTTTAATTGGCTTTTTTCTCCCTTTTAAATTATTAATAATAATAGTTCCTGTGGTAAAATATCTTTAAGATAACTTTATGTGTAAATACAATAAAACCAAAAAAAAAAAATGCAAATAATATATTTAACACATATTCGTTGTAAAGCATACCTATTTGCTGCACCTTGAGAAGAATCTATATAGAAGTTTCCAATTTTAAACATGACTATCTATAAAATTACCATTTAATCAAAAAATAACTCTTTACAGTAAGCTAATCATTTTTAATATTTAGAAATTTTGTATGAATCTAATTTTTGTACAACTAAGAAATTGATAATAAATGAGTAATTAAAAATTGATTAAAAATAAATATTCTAATACTTACGTGCACTGCAAAAACTTCAAAATTTTTAAAAAAATCACAGTTAACGGAAAAATGAACAGTTAAAAACATTAACAGTAAAAGTAAAATAAAAATTAACAGTTAACGGAATTGAATTTAACAAGATTAGACATTGTTACAAAATATTTAGTCGTTTAATTCAAAAACAAATAATATAATATAAATATAGAAAAATGTCAATAAGTTTATAATTTGTTATTATAAAAATTAAAATTTTTCTAGGTAAAATAACAAAAATGTTAAACTTAAATATTTCTTGGTAAAAATATCTTGATACTGAAATATTTAGAAGAATTATCAGGACCTCGAGATTTTTAGAGAATTTTTTAATTTAATCTCACAAAACATTTAGTCAGATATCCAATCTTATTTTTGCAGCAAAGTAAACGTAAATTAGTGCCAAAGAATTCTTTGCTGTTACGGAAACTTTTAATTTTAAGTATTACAGAAAATATAAATTGCGTATTGAATGCTTATTAGAATAAAATAATCCTAATTCATTTCTTATAATGGGATAAAATTTTAGTCATTTTAAGCAAATTTATACTAATTCTAATTAAAAATATAAAATGAATTAATTTCTATGTAAAGATTTAATTAATCCACTGTTGCAGAAATTAGTTATTAGCAGGCATTTACTAACATGAAATTGCATAGAACTTTCTTACTTCTATAATGGACAAACCTATTGTAAAATCAGAAAGTCAAATTTGACACAATTTTATAATAGGAACAATGCAGTTATAAACTACTGAATCTAGCTTTTCTGAAATTATCTTTCTATTCCTTCCGAAAAATTCCTTAGAAAACTTTTTAAATTATGAATGATGAATTTTTAAGTTCTAGACATTTAAGTTTCAGCAATTGTAATGTCATGGTTATTTTTATCTTCTGATTATTATTTAATTTAACAATCTGTAAAACTTTTTATAATTGAAACTTGCTTTAGTAACAAATGTTGAAAATGAACTTCCTTATTTTAAATGAATTGAAAATTTTAAATTTATTTATATTTGATACATAAATATTCAATACATTTTTAATTGTGCGTTTCGTACTCAAATATTATTTTAATAATTTCAAATCGTAAGTTAATGTTCATTGTTGTTAAAAGTACATTTCATAGTAATTATTTTTCTTCCACAGATTAAAATTGGATTAATTATAGATCTTATATTAATTATAAGTGGCTTTTACATTATAGTTATAAGAAAAAAGACATTACAATTCTTAAATTACAATTTAATCTGCATTTACTAAATTTGCCGGAGAAAGCTATAAAATCAAAAATTTTCATTTGTTAAATACGAATATTTCTCTTCAGTACAATCTTCAATTCACTGTTTACTTTTAAACATTGCATAACAAATATTTTAGAACATTTAAAATAATTATTTTATTTTAATTTAATTAAGTGTTGTTTTAAAATATTTTATTCTTTTGAAAGTATTTTTAAATTTTAATTTATTCTGGAAATAGGCAAACACCTTATGTATTAAACGGAAATGAACAGGATTGTATTTACATACATTTATAGCATATGACTTCTCAATAATTTGTAGAATATAAATTTATTTGAAAAATTCGAAAACGAATGAATAACTCTGTAGATTTCTATTTCTTGTGGAAAAATTGTTTAAATATTCAACACATCACAGAAGCAATTCATAAGTTTCTTATAGGGTTTTCACTTTAATTAATTAATGCGAAATTCTTTTTAATTGTTGTGAATTCGTTTAACATAACTAATAAATACATGCGTATATATTTAAAACAAATATATATATATATATATATATATATATATATATATATATATATATA
>JAPDSC010061363.1:13988-32317 GCA_026290005.1 Latrodectus geometricus
ATATATATATATATATATATATATATATATATATATATATATATATAATATAAGCCAAATTGCGTACCTCTAAAAATGGTTCTTAGTAATCCCAGCTCAGTCTCAAAGAGCAGCATTTTTATAGTTTTGTTTCATTGTTCAGGTTTCTGATAAGTTTTAAATAATGATAAATATAATTTAAAAACTTTCGTTTTATTTCAATATTTGTGTTAATTTGTAAAATTAAAACTTAATAAACATGTATATTAAATAATTTTTTATACTTATTTCTATGAAAATTCTTAGCATATTTTAAAAATGCTTTTTTTTCAGTTGCTTTAAATTTTGGCCACTCTAGATCATTTAAACATAACATTTATATCTTAAACAAGCATTTAATTAGAAGTAATTGGAATAATCTGTTGCGGGAAAAGATTCAATTATACAAATGTTCATGTTTAAAATATATATACACAATAGATATAACTCTCAATGTGCTTTTTTTTTAAAAAAAATATTTTTGGAAGCTAATTTCTACATAAGAATTTTACGGCATTTATTGTTTACTTAACTTAATTAAAATGACGCTTTTGTCCACGAATGAAATCTCTCATAAATTTTAGTCAAAATAAAACCTAATTAAAAATTAAATAATTCATAAAACATTTTTACAAACGTATTTAATAGCAAATTTGGAATCTGTTCATCTTCCATCATTTGCAATCAACCGATTTCCAAAAGTATCCAAAAAAGTGTAAGCAGTTTTCAGTTGGTAAAATTATATTTTTTCAAAATACAGAATGATAGTAAATATCGTTAACTTTAAATAGGAGTAATATAATCAAAATATATTGAATGATTGTTATTGTGATAACATATATAAGATATTAGGATATCGTATATATGTTTAATTTATTTTCAGTTTTGTACAGTTGGCAATTTTACAATGACAAGGAGGACCACAAACTGTCATTCTTGATTTGAGAAAATTTCTTCAGTGAATGCTACAATATTAAGTTTTCATATTTTCTATATTTTAGCACAAACATTTTTAGAGGGAATTCATTTCAATTATAAATAATGGTTTGGATAAATTTCAATTTCTGAAATCAAAGTTTCGAAATAAAATTCTTTTTATTTAAATTTTGTGCTGATTTTATTTCATACCTTGTATTTGAAATTATTTGGAGAATAACTTGTTAGAATAATTTTCATTCTATTCCACTGAGATGTTTGTAAATTCCGGACAAATAAAACAAGGATTTTATCTATATAGATGTGTATTTACAATATTATTAAATACAAATTTCATGATTTTTTCCAGTTCATTTTCAAGATTAAGAATATTAGATTTATATGATTAAATTGCTTACTTAATTATAGATGATTATTCTCATTTGAAGCAGCAGACTACTTTTTATTTACTAAGCGTTTATTACAAAATATTTTTAATTTTAAATATTTATTTTATTACTGGGTTATATTTGTAAATAATCTTAACTACTCCATTAAATTAAAAATTGAGTATTATAATGTTTACATCATTTCAGTTTTACTTCTATGAATTTGATGCAACAAATAATTATATTTGTCCTTATATAATTGAAGTTTTTCCTGTTTGTCATAAAATAGATTTATGCTAATTACATTTTTTGTCCTTTTGAACTCCAAATGAAATTTTAGCACATCTTATTCTTATTTAACTGGAATGCATAAAATGATTATAAATAAAAGTGATTCAATTTTTATTATTTTCAGATTAGGCATTATACAGGCAGGAGTTTTCAAAAATGTAATCAAAAATATTTTTTGTTTTAAAAAATTATTAAAGAATAAAATAACTTCTATTAAATGTTTTTAAATGATGAAATATTGCTCAAAGCACTGGTAATTAGACAAAATGTGCTGATAATTTTAAATAAGTTAAGCAAAATAAAATTTTAACTTTTTATTAATATTAGTAGTTTTTAAATAAAAACGTGAAAAATATCTTAAATTCTTATGATGCATGTATCCTATGAAGTATAAAATAATTGATTCATAAAAAAAACTCTTAGAAAACTTCATTAAAATATTTTAGAAAAAAATCCTTATTTGTTATTAATTTCTTATTGCAGTTTTGCATAGATTAACTTTGAACTATCATTCTCTGGAAAAAGATTTCATAAGCTGAAAAATAAACACCTATAATAATGAGAAAAAAATTTTATAAAATAGCAAATAAAAAACAAATTAGGATTTTGTAACGTTCTTTCATCGTTAAGTAATTCATAATTAGAAAATTTTTATTTTACATTTTTACGCAAATCAAAAACTGATTTTTAACAATAATTTAAGAATTTTAATGTAAAAAAATAAAACGAGAATTAATTACTTAAAATGATTCTGGTATGTTATTTTGAAAATTACTTTCCAGTGAAAAAGTTAAAAAAATAACTGAAAGTTTTGTAAATTAATATTTAAAAATAAACTTTAATCATGGATTAGATATATTTACATTTTAAATACTTTTAATTAATATGAGAATATCTTAGTTCTTTTTTTTATTAAAATAATTCTTTTGATTTGTTTAAATGTCTGTTTACAAATAACATATTTTTAAGTGAAACAGTGATTAATATAAGAGTTTAATAGCTTTTAAATGCATATTGTTCTGTGCTTTTATATTTTTTTGGACTGAGTTTAGATTGGATGAAATCGGAAAATAACCTAGATCAATATTCTTGGAAAATATTTGAATAAACACTATTAAAATATAGTGCATAATTATAAGTGTTTATTTTAACGTGATTAATATTGCCTGTGAATTCAATCTTAACTTACATGTCGAAATTATGTGAAAAAAATTTTTCTTTAGAAAAATACATTCAAAAATGAATCATTGAATATTAATTAACTAAATATACTGTTAAAAATGTCAATATTTCTGTTTTTTTACAGAAGCTTAATGCACTATTTTTAAGTTCAAAAAGTACTTTTTGAAATTTCAAAAAATTTCTTTAATTGAAAAACATAAATTAAAACAATTTTGATTCAAGAAGTGAAAAAATTCCTGAAATAATATATTAGCCTTTTAAATGAATATTTTTAAAAATGCTTTATATTGTATACTGCTGTAGTAGCGTATCTGTATAGTTAAAAAAATCAATAATAATAGAAATATTGACAGATTCATTTTATTTGTTCAAAGCAACCAAAATAATAAATTATTACTCAATTATATTATTAGATGTTAAGTTTACTCATATACTTCTAAAAATTCGAAATTTTTATTTTCGTATTTTTAATTATCTGTAATATAAGTGAAATACCAATATCACTGCCGCGTACTCTGTCTAGTGGTCAACGGACCTGGTTGCAGATAGGGAGGTCTGGGTTTCGAATCCCTGTTCGGGCATGGATGTACTTTCTCTATCTCTTGTTTTTGTCCTTTCCTTGTATGAATGGGTGCCTACCCTATAAACGGATACCTATGACATGTGTATGCTGAAGAAGTGAAATTCCAATCCAATTGCGGTTCAGTTGAAAAAGTGGAGCAGCTTAAATATTTATCAGGCTTTATTATATTTTTGTAAATTGTGATTATTTTAACCTTCTATGTAATCTCTCAATAAGTTTATCAAGGTATTTTCTATATAAATTTCTTAATTTATGTTTTCAAATTTAAAGGAGAACTGATTTGCTCTATACTGCAATAGCATTGAACATGAACCTTTATTGAATAAATAAATAAATCTAAATCTATATTAATGTTATATTTTTAATCTAATAACTGAAATTCCTTTTAGACATCAAAATTCCAGTAAATAAATGTATTGTGAATATTTTAATATCTGTTAGTGGAAGATTTTCAATGGCTGTGTGCCAAATTACTTCCGTTGAAACCGCTATTATTGAATAGTTGTCTACTGGATAAAGCACTGCTCACAATTAAGGAAGGATATTGGACACGCCTCAATCACCATTTCTACGTATCACCACGGAATATTGATTTTCGATCTCTATAAATTCCAGTTACTGCATGAGGTACAATAGGGAGACACAGCTATAAGGAAATTATCTACCGAATGGGTTATGGCAAGAATTGAAAGAAAACTCAGTGGATGCTCAACGATATTGAACTGATAATGCACACTTCCCGTTCCACGGGGATGACAACACCCATAACACTCAAATGTGATCAGCCTCTAATCCTCTTGAATGTACCATGAGACTGCCTAAACCATCCAAGTTAACAATGTTATAGGGTTACATCCCATTTTTCACCATCGGACTATTCTTCTTGAAACATTGTGTCCCATATCTTTTTTGGAAAACACCTAAAGTAAACTCTAAGCGTTATCTCACTCTTTTGCAAGATAAAGTCTTATCCAGGTTAAATTCAAAGATTGTAATACTAGTAATAAGCTTTAAGTAGGATTGCGTACGAACATACTATACAAATCTAGTAAATCTAGAAATTTCTTGTAAACCTCACTTCTTTATGATGGTTTCTTCTTTCGTTATGAATATTTAATTTTTTTAACGAGTTTTTGGTTCACTCAGTAGATAAATTTAATAGCTCATTATTCAACGCTTTCTTTATAGTTTACCTTATGAATTTTACTACATTGGTTGAAAAGTTATAAGAAATTGAGAAAAAAAATTAATCCTAAGTCTCTTAAAAATAGTTGTAAAATCTAAGAGATTACTTTTTGAAAAAATAAGTTTATTGAAAATGAAATATTTGAAATGCGCACTATTTAAAGTGTGAATTCTACTTGGAGTTTCGGCATCCCACATTAAATAGAAAATCAAAATTTTGATACCGTGAAGTAGACTCATTAACGTAATTCTTTACAACTTTTGTAAGGAATTTTAATGTCTCCTCTTATGGGATGGCTTTCAGTAGACAGTGAGCTATAGTCATGTGTTACATTGTAGGAAACCTGAGAAACCCCAAAAAAACCTACATGCAGAATGATAAAAACCTTCCTATATTTCGTTGATTAACAGTGTCTGAGATTAAAACCGAGATCTTAGTTTTGAGGATTGTTCTTGCAACCTTGTATTCTATCACTATGTCAAGGTAAAACAAGAAAATGTCAATGTTGTAATTTTCTTTAATGTACTATGCAGCAACATAATTATCAACTGGTATGGAAAATTATTTACAAGTAAGTTTAGCCTAAATATTGAGCAAGGCGACAACGAATGTTTTATGGTCTTGCACAATTGGGATGCATTCAGACTTCACAATACATGATTCATAAATAACAATAGAAGTATATTGGAACCAACAAATGAAATAATGTAAAATTATAAAGAAAAAAAAATTGATTGTAGAACAGATCAACTCCATGCTAATCCAGAACGCAACATTATGGTTGACGATAGATAGCATACTACTAAAACAATAAAAATTAAAAATCATTTTTAACTATTTCTTTCCTAATTTGCTCACTTTTTTTAAAGAATTTTTTTTTCCAAAAATGAAGCACAAGTGTATTTTCAGAATTCAAGATCTTTAAACTTCAATGATTTTAAACCACTGACACATTATTGCCACTTAAATAATAAATGTATATACACGTCAGGGTCAAATATTTTGATGAATAAAATAATTACTGTAATTTATATTTGTATGCTATCAATAAACTTTGCTTTTTGTATACAAATTTCATCATTTCAAATTTCGATGAGTGCTTTTCCTATAAAATACTTTTGCACAAAAGTCTGTCAGCTTGATGATACAATGTGGGTTGACCAACGATAAATTTTATTGTATTGACCCTGTTGTGAGTGACACTTGATGATGCCAGGAAAGTTCTATCTGAATCTATGTGATCACAGGCAGTCTTGAAGAACCACTTATTTAAAATATTTTATTCAAATTTATTGGTTAATTTGAAAAGAAATATGTTTTCTAATTAAATACTGATGTATGATAATAAATGCCAAGATCAAATTTACCAACTTTAATACATTGCACGAAAGAAAAGCAATGTATAATATCATTTTTAAGTTTATTGTACTTTGTATTGTAAAAATATTTTATAATATCTTTAAGCATGCCAAAAATAGCATTTAAAGATTAAAAAAAGAAGTAATTTTAATCTTTAATGTCTGTTTTTAACATTTTTTAATCAATAATCCACAATATTCGTAAAATCTTCAGATGAATTACATAGTATTAGTTCTACATATGTATTCTATGTAATTGATAAATTCTTATATGCAATATTTAAAAATTAGAAATATTTCTGGAAGGTTATGATCGAAATTATCAAAAATGACCCACTAATCAGCAATCATATAATAAAGTAATTTGTTAAAGGACACATACATCAATCAAATAAGAAACTTTATTTAAGATAATTAAAAATAACTTTGTGCAAATAATCCTTAATGCATATATATATATAAACCCGTAAATGTTAAAAAAAATATTTATTTCTAATATAACTTTAACCATGTTTTCCAAAATGTCTGAAAGAATAATTAAAAAGAAAGTTTTTTAAATACATTTTTCACTTATAAAAGTGCTTCAAAATATACTTGATTAAGAAAATTAAACTACTTGATAATGCTCATTTAACATAACAATATCCTCTTTGATGCTTTAAATGACAATGTCTTCTTTGATGTTAGTTATTAAGCAGAATTTATAAATCTACCACTGTTGGAAAACAATCTTCTTCCTTTGAAAACTTACGAACTAATTATTAATGAAATGATCTGAATTGAATGAGGTGAAATTCATGGAAGATGATTAATTTTCTGCAAGACGCTTTTGTTTGAGAACTGGAAATATCTTACCAGAATTTGTGGTTTAAGAAAATTTGTATTCAAACAGATAATTAAATATATTGTAAGATTTGCCTTAAAATTATGTGATTAATGATTTCAAAATTAATTACTTAGTTAAATATTTATATAACAATGTATAAAAGAAAATATACACTTGTCATAACAAAATTGTATTATTAAGATTAAAGGTGTGTTATGGAAATAATATGCTATTCTTACATTCAAAATTCGAAATTTCTGAAAGTTTTCTTTAATATTTGTTAGAAAACTGCTTAAATTATATTGCAGATTTGTTTCAATAATATCAAAAAAAAATAGCTGAGTTTATATTGAATAATTTGAAACAAGTAATTTTATATAAATTATTACAATATTTTACTGAAGAAATAAATGCAGTTGCAAACATTAGAAATTTGACTCGTATATCTTTTCTTAAATTTATCAAATTTCTTTGTGTCTTTATTTAACTAATTATGTTGAGCAAAATATAAACAAAGATCAAATTAAAATTATTTATTAGAGAATTTAATAATCTGATAATATTGATATTGTATTTTTTAAAATATTAAATGCAAAAAGTAAATTGTATTTACCATTCTTCAACGCATATAAAATTAAATTGTAATGAAATAAATCATTTATTAAATTTAAAAAAAAAAAATCCATTGATTTTTAGAATTGCATAAGTTTTTCCAAACACTATATAAATATATAAAAAGGATTACATTATTATTATTATTATTATTTTAAACAAAATTATCAGTTTTTTCTCACTTTGTCTCTATATTAATTTCCTCTCTATCTAGTGAGCTAAGAAAAGGAATTAAGGATAATGTATTATCAAATGTTTGAAATTATAAACACAGAATTTATTATTAGCAAATCTTTCTAATTCAATTGGCTAAATATAAATTATAATAAATATTTTTAATGAAAAGTAGTTTTATACATGCAAACCATAATGAAAAGTTATTTGTTCCTATCTTTAAATTAATCTTTTTAGCTCAGTATTTAATTACTTTTATCTATTTTATAGTTTTCCATTAGAATGAAATATTTATTCATATTCCTTCCTTTGATATGTAATAAAGAATCATAAACAAAATCAGAAACACATCCCATTTACAGAATTATCCTTCTCAATAGATTACTTATTAGACCTAATAATTATTTATTGACTAATTCACATCTAATCTTGAGTACGATGGAGATGAATTGCAAAACTGAATTAAATATTAAATGATTGATTAATGATGCGGACATTATCTGCTATTACCATTATTCATATGAACGATGTAATGCTGTTATTCAATTAGTTTCAATACTTATGTCTATAAAGCATTTCTTATTTCTCTCTGAATCAGGTAGAAATGCAAAATTATAAATAAACAGTTGATTAAAATAGCTTGGAAAATGATTTATAAGAAACATTTATTTACAACAATTATATAATTATGTATTATTTACATCTCAAAATAAATTTGTTTTGATAAAATATAATTAATAGTATTCTATGAATTATATTATAAGAATAAAAGTAAAAGATTAATGAATCGTTTTTCTTGAAATGAATAGAAAAAACATTTCCATCCATTAATTTTAATTTTAGTTGACATTAGTGATATATACCACTTAATTTATTTGCTTAATGGTTATTTAAAAATGATTGTAATTGTATGAACTTATTGTACTTCATTTTCATATAAATTAGATAATCAGCTTAATTCAATGATATTTCTGCTTATTTATATAATTATTCAGTAAATAGGAGAAAAATTTTAAAAACAGATCCATCTATATTAAGGAAATTAATTTACCTTTCATGTGGATTATAGTATAATCATAAATATAAATTCTATAATTATTATATATGAAGCACGCAATATGATTTGTGCATTGAAAAAGTATTTGCAATAATGTTAGCTGCTTTTTCAATTTAAAGTTCAGGATAAATATAGTAAAATTTGCGTTTTCCATTTATTCTTTTCATTTACAAAGAAATTGATGAATGAATGTTTAATCTGAAAAATTATTAACCAAAATTGATAATTAATTTTAGAAATTATTCTTATAAAGTCAGAATTAAAAAAAATTAATTTATAGTTTTTTATTTGTTTAATTAAACTTATAATTGCTATTTATTTTAAAAATATATTCTGTAAAAAAACACGGAAAACTGATATCAATAGCTGATTTATAAAATAGCCAAATAATATCGATCAATTTTTTAGAATTTGTTTCCTTTAAGAATTAACTTAATATAAATTAGTAGGTCTGTGAAAACTAATTTTCTTTTTATTGTAATGCCCACAGGCACATTCTGATTTTCTTAGTAAAAATTAATAGCTAAATTATTGTAAATGACATTCTTTTTCGAACATGACCTCTATTTAGAATTTACTTTTTAATAATAGAAAATCAAGCTTAAATCCTTTTATGGAATACAGTTAGAGCCTTTATAAAGGAAATGAAATTATTAAATTTACAAATACATTCGCGTGCATTAAAATTTTATATATTAATGAAATTATTTGGTTATTTATTATGTTTTAAGAAAAAAAAAACAGTGGAAAACGCAAATGTCAGGCAATAAATCATTTATTATAATAATGAATTTCATTGAGGGCAGTTAATCCTACCACTTACAAATTTTTAATTAAATCCAAGACAATAATATTTTAAATTAAAAATTGCAATTTATCTTCTTTAAAGTCATAAAAAGAATATTTTTCGTATAAAATAATTACGATAGTAAATATATAAAACTTTCTGTAAAGTAAACATAAATATTCTGATTTATCATTTCGAGAAATAGGAAATCAAGCAATATGGCTTACGTTTTTGTTTATTGAAAAAATATCTGCAATGATGTTAGCTGCTATTTTAATTTAAAATTCATGATGAATTTACTAAAAATTGCATTTTCTATTTATTCTATTCAGTTACAAAGAAATAAATTAATGAATATTTAATCTGAAAAATTATTAATCAGTATTATTAAATGTAAAAAAAACAATTAAATGTATTAATATAAAAATGAACACCTATCTATAAACTATTAAATATTTTAATACTTTTTTCATTTTAAATTATTTAAGAGCATTTATGGTTGGCATTTTTATTAATTTAAATTAATAGATTGAAATTTATTTAATATTAATAACTCATATTTAATAATTTCTATTTCATAACTTTTATTATATTTCACTATATTCAATCACTTTTAAAAGGAAATTTTTCAGTTATTTCTTGGTTAAAATATGCTAAAACACTTGTTACAGCTGTAAATGTATGTAATTTTAATTATGACTTATATCAAATATAAAGACATTTACAAAAGAGAAACAATTTTGTCGGTTAATATTTATAGAAAAGTCATTTTAGTGTTTATTCCAGTAAAGTTTGCATATATTTGGTTATTCTCACATAATTTAATTAAAAAAATGTACTTTTATGAACTTTTTGTAATTTTATTTAGTAAATAAATGCTTAGGTTATATTATAAAACACAAAGCAATTTTGTACCATGTTTACTAGGCTATAAATTATTTTTTATAAAAATGTGACATAAAACAAAGTAATAACAGTAAGTGCACATAAAAATAAATTAAAATGACAAATTTTAAGATAAATTATATGTTTAAAAAAGATGATTTTTTTAAAAGGAATATCAAAAGAAAATTTATATTCATTTACCTAAATTAATAATATTTTTGATACAATACCACATTTCGTAACGCATAGAAGATTTGATATGATTCCTTTGAAGTTGCCGACTTAGTCAGCCAGTGTATGGACGATCTGCAAAGAAATCTCTCATTCCGCAATGTTACATAATTTATGAGCAGAATCAATTTTCTTCTTTTCAAAGTAGAAAGATCAAAGGAAACTTTTACTTAGTTGCTTTTTTTTCGGGTATTGCTCTTCATCGGAAATTATGTTTAAATTTTATGATTATTGTAAGTTAAAAATTATTATGTTAGTGTAAAATATGTGATGAAAAATTCATTAGCTTGAAAAAAATTGTTAAGAAATTTTATTTTTTGATGAATATTTTAAATTTAGGTTTATAAATAAACTTTTTTCACTCTGCATTTTAAAGAAACACTGAAGACTTTAGTTATTTAGAATCACGAAAAAAACAATATCAGTCATTATTGAAAAACAAGAAAATATAGAGTTTATTTATTTATTCTTTTGTATGACATTATTCGTTTTTTTTTATTTTTATCTTTGCGATATTTGGATGTAAGTCAATCTTATGCTATGACTTGATGGAAAACAATTCAGTTAGAGTTTTGCTGTTTACATTGTTCTAGGACAACTTAGCTTCACATATTTTAACCAAAAGTTCGCAGTAGAATTATTTTTCGGATGCAATTGTGACATACAACTTGTGATTGTGAAGTGTAATGTGAATGTCATACAATTTGTTAAAGTACATTACACAACTTAAATATATGATTTAAGTCTTATATGTGAAGGTTTTTATTTATTTATACTAAAAAATAAATACAAAATTAAAGTATTTATTTAAAAAATTAAGATTTTGAGGATTTTTCCTCATTTAATAAAATTATATAGATCATAGTTTAAAAGGTAATTTTATTGCTTACCTTCATTTAAATGAAAAATTTATATTTTATTTTTCTCAAAATAACTTGAATAAATCATTTATAAAAAATTGCTTATCATGTGGTTGGAAATTTCATGGAATGTTACCTCTCACTAGTCATTTCTCTCATTTTATCTTCTAACTTCTCCTAAGAATTTACTTTTGAGATAAATATAAAAGCATATATAACAATGACATAAATTGATGAAGCATTTTCTTTAGTAAATATCTACAATAAATCTGGAGAACACTTAAATGTTTGGATGTTAGCTGGTAATAATGTTTTAGTTATAAGTTTATACAGCAACATTTTTCACATTAATATGTTAGAATTGCACTAGAACAACTATTAATTTACATTATAAATTTTTTTTCAATATCATTAACCTATTTTTCCTAATCTAACAATTTTATAAGCAGAACAATAATAAACTTTATTACATGAATCAAATTTTCCTTTTTATGTTAATTAAATTGAATATTAAAATAAATAAAATTTAAATTTCTGAAGTATATAAATCTAAGCATAGCTTTATTTTCTCATAAGTATTGATGTCTAATTTTTCATATTTGTATTGCTTAAGAGTTTTTTTTTGTATTTTCAAACATATTTAGTTAATATCTCACAATAATTTTAAATAAAATTGTGAGCAATATAAACAAAATGAATTTAGCTTATTATCCTTATTTGTTTCAGTTTTATTCTGTGAAATAAAAATCATTTTGAATATGTTTATATACAAAAAGTAATAATTTTATTAAAATGAATAAAAGTTATATCCTTAAAAATAAAAGCCAAAGCAAAAAATAAATAAATTATTAAATAAATTGATAGATTTCAAATTCACGTTATATTAACATAGTAAAGAATTGAAATAAGTTGCAATAAATGAATTAAAATCTAAATGGGTATTACCTTAGATGTTATAATACTATGAAAAATATTCTACTTGAAATTCATAACTATGAAAATTTGTGTTCTCCTTAATATATAAATTGCATTATGTTATAAGTGAAATAATGTGTTTTCAAAATGAATTAGTTCATGGATTTTACATGAAAATATTGTATTTCATGTGAAAAAACTGCGTATATCTCTTTGATAAAATGACATTATTATCGAAAATGTTGCATACGTATTGATAAACTTTGTACAAATGTACAAATAATTGAAAATGTTTTGCATATATGCATGAAAATGTAATAATAGTTTATAGAAATATGATAGTCAGAACATTCATCAACTCTTGATTCTAGCGTTATTAAGTCACACAGAAATTGAAAAATGTCAAAATGTTTTAATGAAATAACAACATATTAAATGTTACGAAATGATAAAAACAATCATATATAAGAAAAATGTGCCTATATCAAATTAAATTATTGAAATGCGGAAACCAGTATCAATATGGAAGAGATGTTAAAATATTTTGTGTAAGAAATGCTTAAATCTGCAATGTATTGTCATTGCTTTTATTTGTTTTTAACAAATTTAGAAGTTGATGTGAGTCACATAAAACAAAACCATGTATAACATTTAGATTTTTTTTAGATATAAATGTAAGCAATTGTTAGGTATTAACAGCAGGAGATATTTGACAAAGTTTTAACATATAATACATATGATTTTCATACACGAAACATTCTTTAATTCATAATGTCAAAAGTGTTCAATGAATATAGAATATGTTAACTTACGAATCATAATGAACATTGTGACAGTTGACAACAACAATTTAAATTATGAAAATCAGTAATGACTATTTGGATAATTAATTTTCTCAAATTGCTAGAAATACTGCATTCAATGATAATGAAATCTACATCCTTGATATAGCATTTTGTTAACGACAGCAAATAATGTCAAACTAAATCAATATTTTTCAGTGTAATTTAATCTGTTTTTTTCCTTGGAGATAACTATTAGCAACTATTTCTGAACTTCGAATATATCCACGTAATGAAAATATTATCCACGATATCTATACAATATGCCAACACTGTAAAGCAATTTCAATTGTACACATAACATTCAGGAAAGCTTTAGCGAATGATAGAACATTAATGGATATGAATGAAGAATGCTCAACACACAAACATCTGCATTTACGTTTAGCTACCCAGTATAGCACAAGGTTTGTTTCATCAGTATTCCAATGACTAATTGAATCAATCATATGTTGATTTTTAAATTTTATCTAGAAAATAAAATTTGTTTTTAATTAAGAGACATGTAAAGTCTTTTAATGGTTCAAAATAAAGATAATCCTAACACAAATGAAAATAAGTACTCAATTGTAAAATCATGTTTGAATAATATACTAAATTGCTCTCATTTATCTGAAAAAAATCAAAGATATCCATAAAATTTAAAAGCAATGAATTAAATAATTATCAATAAAAAAATTCAGTTATGAAATGCTATTTTGATCATTTGTAAAATTAATTTTCTACTAACGAGTCTCTTTATCTTATAACGAGATTTACTTATTATTTTCGTTTACTATCTTTTGTTTTTATTTACAAAATATAATTATCAGCATTACTCTATTAATCTTTATGATGATGATTTAAATACATACAGATATCTGTAGCTATAATCCAAAATACATAACAATATAATTATTGAAAAACTATATTACAATCAATAAATTTAAAATTGCCTTCTGATTACAAAAATTAGTATTTTATTTAAGTTACGTAAATTCTAGAATTATTAATAATAAAAATATAAACACTATATAAGTTTTAATAATTGAATATTAAAGTGATATCAGAGACTTTGATAACATCAACAATTCTTTAAAAATCAAAAATTCTTCATCTGTAGCCATAGATAATAATCAACTTATGAATAACAAATATGAGAAGATAAAAAAATAATTTGAAGTCGCTGAATCTTAGAGACAGTAAATAAAACCATTTATTATGTGTTTAGAAAAACGACAATTTTAAGAGTGATAAATTGATAAAGTAATTACTTTCAATAAAAGAAGGAACATTGTTTTAAATATTGCTCAAGATAAGATAAGACATTTTTTGTACAAAAAGTAAAGAAAAGTGAATATATATTTATTATTTGTGAAGGGTTTTACTTATAAAATTTTGTTAAAAGAGTCAAAGATAATTGAAAGTGATTGTGATGGAAAATGTCCTTAAAATTTTATCAATGATCTAGTTTAATTTTCAAAATTTTAAAAAAAAATTGCATAAAAAAATTCATAAATATATGATTTGTGATTACTTTTGGACATGATAATTTTAAAACTTTATAGAATATATATTTAAAATTGAATTTCTAATTTTTATCATTAAATAATTATTTTCTTTCTCTTTAATATTTCTTGTTGCTAATATTATTACTAAATAACTAAAGATAACTATAATAAATAACTAAAATGAACTATTAAAAATATTAAAGTTACAAATGAAAACAGTACTAATGTTTTCATGGTTAAATCAGTTTTATATAGTCACATTTAACACATAAAATGTGATGTATTATTTCAACTCTTTGTTGTTGATGACAAAAAAGTTATTATTTTCCAATATTAAAAATAACTGTATTACTTTTTATATATCGGATTTTGAAGAATACTCTTGAATGTCACAAAATTATTGTATTATATTTACTTACGTAAATTAAAAAATATTCTACATAAAAAATTTTAATAACAATTTGAAATTAGTTTTAGTTATTACACATTGTATATAAAAAGAGGATTTGAAGAAATTGGATTTATTCAACAAAAGCGTCTTCTCACACACTTGCTTAATGTAACTAATGAAATTTAGAAATTTATTAATCTGTAAACTGCAATTTAGCCTATTTGCATCATCATAAAAATTTACTACAATGATTTCACAATAGCTTAAAAATATTCTACATACCTTTACAAATAATGAAAATGTTTTTCCATATATAAAAAAATAAGTTACAAAGTGAAACATTTTTATCCTATGGGAATCATAAATTCAAGCAAGAAAAGAATATAAATGTTTAAAAAGTTTTAAAACAAGAAGCAATAGCAGTTTTTCTTTTAGAAAAGGGGGAATTTTTATATTTCATTGGATAGTATAGTTAAAAAAATTTTTATGAAATAATTAGATCTAAAGAAATTTAAATTTCTCCACAAATTTTTATGCTACTATTTTTTACGATATGAAGAATTTATTGACCTGAGTGTATGAACTTTACTGAATAATACAATAAAAAAAAACAAAGATGTGTTTTTTAAACAGGAATTTCATTACTGCTTGAGGTTGAAGCAGAAACTAAAATTAAAGACTTCACAGACTTTATTAAAATTGAAAACAGTACTTCACAAAAAATATTTTGCAATACTATTTCATAGAGAGAATGAAGTTTTCTATACATTTCATAGCAATACTATTTCATAGAGATAAATGTTTCATATCCCCAGTAATGCAAATAGGATGGATTTCTGATGAAGCACACTAGTTAGAACACCAGTGTGTTTCTAGAAAATTGTTTTAGAAAAGTATAAAAATAGTATCAACCACAGTATAAGAGAGTAAAAAAGTTAAAGTTTCTTAAAATAGTACACTATTTGATTCCATAATCAAGATTAAGTTTCAGTGACAGGTAAATAGTATAGTGGCTATTAGAATTATTCAAAATTAAATTTTGAACATTTCAATATATTGTATCATTAATGGTAAAATTCATGGCAACTTTTAAATACTAAAAATGTTTGAATTACTAGCAGTGAGAAAAAGAAATTATTCCTCACATTTTTTTGTGGTATTATGCACATAAAATCCAATTAGTTTGAAAGACATATTTTAATTAACGTTTGCGAAAAGAAAATGGATATAGAGTAGAAAAACACAAAGCATATTCTTATATTTTTCCATCTAAAATTCCTCAGTGTGGAATAAATGTTCAGTAATTGATCAATACTGCTAATTTGTTTTCACAAACCAATCTTGATTTACAAAGGAAAATCATAAATACTATACTTTGTAAAATATAGGTAGATATTATATGAAATGGATAATTTATTATATGAAATATATGCTATATTCCAAAAAATATATATTTTAATACATTATAAAATACAGGGAAGCAATCAGATGCAACCAACAATCACTATTAGTTCCTTCTCTTAACGTATCATTTTCCTAAATGATTTGTTATTTTTGGGAAAAATTCTGACAAAAAAATGGTATACAGCCAAACGGAACTTTCATAAATTCTATGTTTTCTCAAGAATTCATGTATGTAGAAAAAACAAACATTGTCCTTGAGGTGAATATGTTTCAACAAGTCACACAGTTTTATAGATATTTAAGAAATTATTTGTGTTCTTATTGAAAACATTCTAGCATAGAGTTGATATGAGATTAAGATAAATAAAATGTATATAAAACAATGCATTGAATTAAGATTTTGTAATTTTACTTTTGTGAGTTCCAATTTTCTTCTTTGTTATTATAGTTTTAATCCTTTTTAAAATGGAAATGTTATTCTTATAACTATTAGACACTTTTAAAATTTCATCACATCTGATCACAAGATTAACTAAGAAAATAGATTCAATTTTGAAGACTAAGCTGATATGTTGGCATGTGTATTTAAAAATAAACAAGTTGAATATTTCAAAAATTAGATTATTTTCCTAGAAATTTAAATGATTTTATTAACAAAATATTACACACATATTCATTTTATTCTTAGAAAATCTTAGAATTAGAATTTTTAGTATTTATTTGATTTTTTACATAATAAAAGATATTTAAAAATTAAATTTTATTCATAATTAGTTTGATTTTCTGGTTTTAATAATGATACCAAGTTAATTTTTTCCTCCTAAAATTTTCAGGACCGAAAAAAACACATGTAATGAATTTTATTTTATCCTTTTGAAAAAATAGACGTCAATGTATTTCAATTTTCTGTGAAAAGCACAAAATTTATATCACATTTTTTGGTCAATAATTTGATGAATAAACATTTTATATGCATTTTTGGTTTATTTTTAAGATTTTAAAAATGTGACATTGTTATTTTCTTTAATACCAAAAGTAAAAATAAGGATTATTCTCTTATTAAAAATATGTTCTTAACCTTTAAATTAAAAAGTATGTTATCACTTCTCAGAATTATATAAAATATCTATATTCCTAAAATTATAAATGTTTTTGTGTTGAAAGCAAACGAGGCAATTTCTTAAAAATATTTTCAAATAATTGTGTTTGAAACAAGATTCAAAAAATTATTTTATGAAATATAATTTTATTTAACAAATGCAAACAAATATTTTTATAGGAATAGATATTTTTTGAATATTTAATATTTAAAATATTTGCAAACATGTCTTTTTCAGATTTAAAAAAACAATTTGCGAGACAAAAATGAACTATTATGCATGCAAATATATTTTACTTTTTGTTATTAGTTGATAATACAGTAAATACCAGTTAAGTAATTGGTTTTAATTATGATATTCATGTTGGTTTAGTTTCATTTTCGTACTTATTTTTGCTAAAATCGATGACATTGATATTTAAGGAAAATTTAACGGAATTTACCAGTTGACACCAGTTGTTTTTTGTTATTTGTTGTTTTTTTGTCATGTTTGTTATGGAATTATTAATGAAACAAAGATTTTCGTGAAAAATAGGCACAAATTTCCTTATAAATTTTCCCCTCATTATTATGTATGAATACTTTTGTAAGCAATTGACTTCATGATTTCTTATACATTTACATATCCTCTCTATATTTCAGTATAAAGTTATAAATCCTATATCTCAGCATAAATATTATTCTATATTTCAACATAAAGTTTTAAAATTTTTTTAATCATTTAGCTTATTTTTATTACGCCAGTAAAATTTAGGTAGTTCTTAAGTCATTATTACTCAAGATACTCAAGATGCAGTATAGTAAGTAAATTAGTATAGTTTAGGATTAAAAGAC
>JAPDSC010061363.1:37317-48817 GCA_026290005.1 Latrodectus geometricus
AACTAATCCTTAGTTTGAGATCTGATGAGTTATTTTATGACTACAGTTTTTTTAGATCTATATGACTGCTAGGTACAATCATGTTTCTGAAATATTCGTATGTGAAACGACTCTTGGAAAAATCACATTCTCTTAGATTCATAAAAAAGTTTAAATTTGTGAGAAATTATCTGAAGGTGGAATTTTCATGTTTTGAAAGAAACCGTGACAACATGATGAGCATGGAATGAGCCGTTAGCATGAGAGGAATTTTGTTTCTTGGCGCTAAAATGTAGGTACTGAAATGCACAGTTCAAAGGACAAAACCTGAAGCATATCAATACTTCTGTGAATTTGAAGTAAATCTATGTTTTTTATGGAGCAAACTAATGTCCTTGACTAAATTTGAGGTTTTGATAATGATAGACTGTAATTTGATGAATAAATGTCCAATAAGATTTTACATTAATTAAACACAACAAGAAAAATTGATGAAGGTATAATCATCAATTTTTCTAGTTGTGTTTAGAGCTCTATAATCCCCTTATAATTAAGCATCATCTAAAATATTAGATTTATTTGTATTTTGCATCACTATGTATGATTAAACCTAGGAATAATATTTTTAATTAATAATTTAATAATTTTTTTAAAAACTAGAAATAACTTTTTTTCACTTTATTTATTGGAAATTTTAATGGCTTTGTGTTCGGCACATCTAAGGTTTCTTCCCTTCTTGTAGAATAATAAAATATTTTATTCTTCTATTTTAGGAATTCTTCGCATTCTTCGTATTTCAGAAATAAACTTAATTTCTTCCATCTTCAAATACCATTGAAATGAATGACTCCAAATGTAGTTTAATATCCTGCATACTGAAATTAATTCGATAGTCCCTGACACTAGAAGTGTGTGTGTGAGTGTGTGCAATGGACTTGCTTCATTTCCTTTTATTTTTCAAATATTACTTCTACTGCTTGTACATTAATATAAATTTCATAGTCTTTATT
The DNA here is from genome assembly GCA_026290005.1 of Latrodectus geometricus. NCBI lineage: Eukaryota > Metazoa > Arthropoda > Arachnida > Araneae > Theridiidae > Latrodectus > Latrodectus geometricus. The sequence continues at coordinate 38,307 of JAPDSC010061363.1, forward strand.
AAGCGTAAATTTTAAATATCATCATCGGTTTGCTTCTCTTTGCATCGTGTTGGCAACATGTTACAATCTCAGCATATTTCGTCCACCCAGTGTGTTACTTCTAACGGGAATAAATCTCAATTTTCACCTCATAGAAGTTTCTAATTCAGTATCCACTAATTAGTTTGTTTTTTGCATGCACCTAGAATTAATTTTTCTAAAAGAAGTGTTTACTGTGATGCATTTTTTAAAAAGTTTTAACACTAGTAAGCAAACTATTGCAACTTTTCTGACATTTATTGGTAATGAGACTTTGACTAGCATTGTAAATCTCTTAACTATTCGAAGTCTTAATTTTTTACATCTGTCATAAATTCATAAATTTAAATGAAGGCACCAGAAGTACAATTTAAGATGTCTTTATAAACAAATCATAAATATATTAATAATAAAATTAAAATAATTATTATTCTAAATTTAAAATTGCTTTGAAATATAAACTGCAATATACTTTTCAAAAATTGATAAATTAATAGATTTCTTATGATAAAATTGATATAAATTTGAAACTTGGTCACTTGAAATCATTTTTGAAATACACGTTTCGTATGAAATACATATCATGTCATTTGATTTTAATTATTTTACAGGGACTATTTTTTTATTTTCACCCATACATGATCTCAGCTAAGCACAAGAAAATCAACAATGTTTATATTCTGTAGGAAGATTAAATTCCCTGATTATATCAGCTGTCAAGAGATTATATGACTTCTAAACTAGTGCATTTGGTATATTATTAATCCCTAATTTCACTCCAAGACTTATTATCTTCATATATTCGACAATATTTTTCGACGACGAATGCATATTTCTCCATGCCATTCAATTACGTAGTTATTTTCATCTCTAAAAAATGAGCAAAAATATACTCCTGCATAATTTTTAAAATTTTTCTTTTTCAAATTTAGCCATAACTAACTGACTTAATAAGATGTCTTAATTCTTAAATCATATGATAAATTAGTTTTTATATGATTTAACAGTAATTATCAAAAGAAGATGGAATTTAATTTTTTAGAACAATGTGTAAACTTGCATAAAAGTTCACAAATATTTTGCTGTTTTTTTAAACAACGTGGTATCTAATGTTTGAACTTAGCAACTTTTAATAAGCAAAAATAAAAGTTTCATTATAAAAAAATCAGCTAATTTATTCTTCGTTACACATGATGCATTTACAGTATTAAGTGAACATTAGAGTTTGATCATCCTCCGACATCATTAAGCTTTAATCAGCAGAAAACTCTTTTTTTCCTAATTTTAGAACATTCATTATTTTTGAAGGAACCTGTGATTAGATTTCAGTGAATTACATTGATTTCGGCAGCATTGCCTAAAGACTTAATTTTTTTTATAACTAGCAAAATAGTTCGCATAAATATATGTTTTAATTGATTCCTTACAAAAACAAGAAATTGAAGATCCATTTATTAATTTATTCATTTTTTGAATTTTTTGAATGTTTAAACAAAAGAATCCATAAAAATGAGCTATTTTTTACAATTTTATTTTCTTCAACTAATTCACTTCTCTATATTTGTAATTAAAACTGTTTCTTTTCTTAAAATTTGGATTGTACATACTTCTTATTAATATATTTATTTAGCATTTCCTTTCCAGTGTGACATCTTGCCAATTTAATGTATAGTTTCAAAATTATTTCACTCTTTTAGCTGAGCTAGCTATCAAATCGCTTCAAACATCATGTTTTTTAAAAACCAATTCTTTGTCATCTGCTAGTTCAGCTTCAGCTTAATCTTATTCACATATCTCATCGCTTCATTCGAACACAACTTAATGCATTGGATTCTTGCACTGTAGTTTATTTAATATTTGCCTGAATTCATAAGATTTTCAAAAAATTATGAATTTCTATGCGCACAATTAAATCTAATATTTTGAAATACATTTTGAATTTGCTTGTGATTTTTGTTTTTCTTGCTTGTGTAAAGAGAGTTATCAAGATGCTTTCTCAGACATGAATGCAATGCATGGTTAAAGACTATGTGAATATTTGATTTGTTAAAGTTCATCAATGAAGTTAATATTTCCAATTTTAAAATTTTTGTATCATGTCACCAAATTTTTTATTAACTTACAATAAGACAGTCTTATTTTATTAAACACGTGATAATTCTTATAAAATTTATTTCTTTGGTCAAGAGTATATTCACTGTATTTGAAATTTTTCCATTGATACCAAATTTTCTAGGATATGATTGTTAATCATAAAACCAAAGTAATTGTTTTTAATTTCCTCTAAAGATACTTTAATTAATTAAAATTTTATAAAACAAATAAACTTACAGCAAATATCTTATAAATTATTATGTGTATATATTCTAATTTTATAAGTAATAAACATAATTACATATAATGTAATCCACTCTAAAAATTTATAAAGGGTACATATTTAATATCAAAATATTTCTAAATATGAATAATGCATAGTAAAATATTTATCAACAATTATAGAAAGAGAAAATTACAACAGTGAAGTAGTGACCATTGTTTGCAAATACAATGATGAAGTAGTGACTAATGAAAAATACATGTCTGGCTTTTTTTCGCCAAATCATTCACGAACTTCCATAAACGACAAAATATGACAACAAGATCTTCTAAAGATCTTAGATTAAGAAAAAGTATTGAACAAACCTTTACCACTAATACGGAACAGAATGGAATTATGATTCTTCCACATAAGTAAAAAAATTACATCCGTCAAAATATTTGCTCAACTAATCATGAATGGTTTTAACCAGTTTCAACTAATCCTTTCAAGAGAACTGGCAAATAAATACTGCTATAGTATATTTCAACATGAAGAAAGCATTAATAGAAATTTTTTTATTGATTTCGTTTTAATATGAAAAATTTCTTTTATAGATAAAAGAATAGCATCATTTGCCGTAGAAGGTGCTTAGAAAAACTCGCCAATTTTCCTCCCTTTGGCATATTCTACTGAAATCTCATTTTATTCTCTTATTTAATAATAATTTTTAAATTAAAAATATTTATTATTATTTTGTTTTAAAATAATATTTTTAAAAAAATAATAATAATTTCCAAGCAGTATTATTATAATATTTTCATATAATATAACTTTAATATTATAATATTGCATATATTTAAAAATAATAAGCTCCTAACATTATTATTTTTCAAATTATAACTTTTATAATGTATAAAAGGAATGATATTAAAAATAAATTGATAATTAAAAACATTTATTTTCACAGTATATGAATTAGTTGGTTGTATTAAAATCATTCTAATAATAAAATATAGTTTTGATATTACGAGACACAAAGAAGTTTTATTAAAATGTTTGTTTCTGAAATGGAAATGGCTTTAAAAAAAAGGACAATAATGTGATAATTAAAATATAAATTAAATATAATAATATAAATAATGATACAATTATTAAAATAATTAATATAAATAATGATACAAAATGTTTAAAGATAAAAACAATTCGAGAAAATCCTAATGTAACATATGAATAGTGAGGGAATAAGTCATGTCTGATTGTTTTCATGCTTTTATTAATATCTTCCTAATTCGCTATGTGTGTTTTTCACAGTGAAGTTTTTTCTGCGATATAAAACTGTGTAGTGACATGAATGTTTGCAATTAAGAATAAAGAATTTTGCTAATTTATTGCAGAATATATTGCAGAATATATAGGAGTAATTTATTGCAGAATATATAGGAGGTAGAAACTAATTTCTCAGAATAGAAAAATAATTAAGTTTGAAACTAGATAATCATTCTAAGTTTTAAAATACCAAACAATCTATTTTTTTGGTTTAGAAATTCTATCGGCAGTTTAACTATCCGAATCAATTATTTTGTCAAAATTAATGTCTTTCCTTATTTATGACCGAAATGGATTTCTTTATCTGTAATTAAACTGTCTGAATAAATTATGGCTTATTCAGCATAAGTTTGCTAGAAAAGATATTTTGCTTTAGTTTTTAGTGGAATGAACATTTTTCTTTAAGGATCAGAAGTAAGAAGACTTTGTCGCTATTAAATCTTACACATATTATTTATCATGTTTTCTTACCTGAATAGATGTCGATTCTTGATCAATTTTGATTCCAACATTCTTATATTTTTAAGTAAAAAAGTCAAAATTTTATCAGAAAAATTTTTAAAATTATGGAATAATTCAATCAGTAGTATTACATGTATACAATATTTTGAATTGAAACTTAGAGATATTATGGTTTCGGTATAGTAAAAAGAATGGAATTTGAAATATTGAATTTCTTAAGAGTGTTGAATAAACTCTTATTTTCTAATCTACTTAAAAATTAATTCTTAAATGTCTAACTATTAATAGATGTTTGAGAGGAAATTAAGCAAGTAACATGGTTATTATTCAGAACCAAATGCAAATATCGTCTTATTTTCATACATTAATAATGAATGTAATTATAATTCTTTTGAAAAATTTCATGACTTGATTTCTTTATTATGTAAGTCAGCAAAGTTGTAGAATATTATAACTCCATCTAGCTAATTTAATGACACAATTCTTATATTTCTACATGGGTTAAAATTTGATTGGCCATCTTCAAAAATATTGAAATTATTTTCCCAAATATTCAAAAATATTGAATTTATTTTCAAAAAACATAAAAATTAGTAACGAATGAGCATTTTACAACCAATCTGATAAACTTTACTCTCTTATTTACTTTTCAATAATATTTTATTTCATTGGGGACGATGCTTGAAATAGAAGAATATGATATGCATCATATTTTTTTTTAATTTATTTTAAGATTATTTAATTTTTTAAAATTAGAAATGGAAAAATTTCCACTGATATCAAAATATCCCCAACGTTTTTCATCATATTTAAATTTAATTTCATTTTAGTATCTAATTTTATTTGTACAATTAAGATTAATTTTTGATATGAGTATATACATTTGACAAGATTTTAAAGCAATTAAAATGGAGTAAATATAACGTCAGATTAGGAATTATGCATAAAAAAAGCAAATTTAACAATGTAAAAAATGTCAACTTTTAATTTTCAAAAAAGAAAAATTCTGCTTAAGACTTTTTATTTTAAAAAGTTAAGATTTTTCTTTTTTAAGTTTTTTTTTTATGTAATAATAAAGATTCATGTTAGAGATGCTTATATTAAAAAATAATAAAGTTTTCAGAGTGGAGAATAATATCTTAATATTTAAAAAGTTAATTAAAAAATTATACGAAGAATAATGTTTTCTTGAGAAAAAAGACACATTCCTTAATAATAATATCCTTCCTAAAAATATATTTAATTGTTATAAAGCATTACGTATCGTGGATTATTTTAATATCAAATTTCAACAAACCAATATTAATTTCTTAAACTAAGGATAAATTAAACTTTACAGATTTATAATGTTTTTTGAACTCAAAATGAATTTAATTATTTTATTTTTTCTAAACAAGAGATTTCTGAGTATATATTTTAAGGAATATTAATTATATTCATAAAATCATTTTACTGTTAAATTTAATAAAATCTTGAATTCAGTTTCAGGTTTTATTCTTCTTACATTAAAACACTTAATATATGGGTCATCTTAAAAAATGGTTCTGATAATACAACGAAGAAATGTTTTCAATAAAAAGTGATGGTATACTCAAAAATTAATTCAAAATAAAATAACAGGGAAATAAAAAACAGTTCAACATGTGTTCCTAGCATTATATGTATCAAGTATTTTCATTCATCATTATAAATTAGTTTTATAAATAATTCAAAAATATATGAATGAATCTAATTTTATGTATATTTACAGGTAGTTATCAAAATAATTGGGAATACTTATTAATAAAAGTGACATAATTATGTTGGGTGTGAAAGCATTAAAATATAATGATAGCTACAACAATTTTATAAATAGAATTTTATATTCTGGCACTATGTGGATGCTTTATTAGAGTTCTGCAGAAATATCTTCAAACGCATAAAGTCACTTGCGCTTTTGATATGTAAAACCTGAACTCCTCAGATTTTCAAATGAGCAAAATTGTAGGAGCTCGTTTAGCTGAAATAAGCGTCATAGAAACATACCAAGTCTTCAGCGTTTCTTGAGTTACGGAATCTAAAGTCTCGACAGCATACACATTGAGTTGCGAGCAAAATTATGAAGCGAAGGAGAAGTTTAGTGAAGGAGACCGATAGTTATATTGAAGTGGGTTGTAATGACTAAAAAGCAAATAATTGCAACAAAAGTGACTGCAGAACGCAATTAATACATATCTTGTGTCAATCACTATAATTTGTAAAACATTTACGGCAAAGCAGCAATTCTTAAGCCATTTTTACGAATGTTAGACTCACAAGATCTAATCGATTTATAAGTGGCATAAGTAATATGGGGTAGTGAATACTTTCTTAGAATTGTCAAATATTGTGGTGTATCTATAATGACATGCGCACATATTTAGCAGTTTTCTTCTGGACAAATTTCTAACAAGAAGGATCACTGAAGAGAAATATAAAGAAAATTTAACTGATCTGAGAGATCAATCTTATGATGTAAACTTTGTTTTCGGCAGGAGATGGAATTTTTCAGGATGGTAATACACCTATACGCAACAGCCCTTGTCCAATAAGAGTTTAATGAACACGAAGATGAAGTTAAACATTTATCATGTCCCGCGCGTTCACTCAACCGCAATATAATTGAACCATTAAGGTTTATTTTTGAGTGTTCAATATGCAATTGATTTCCTCCGCTGGATCTCTGGAAGAACTTTAACAATATTTCCGGCAAGAAGAATACAATACTACTCTAAACACTATTCAGAATTTATACAAATTGATACATAGGAAAATTAAAGCTGTGACATATGCTTCAAGTGGTACAACTACATGCTAATAAAGAACTATGTAAATCCAATGTATTTAAATTATTTTAATAACCCCTTGTATACATAATTGTCTTAATTTTGCTCGCAGAAATTGTGTAGTTACGTGAAAATTCTTTTTTGCTATATTACAGATAGACAATATTTTTATTACTTTTATCAGTAGCAAGAAAAAGTTTGTTGCAAAGTTTTTAATTTGCTTTCTCTTTTAAGTGGAATCTTTCCTTACATTTGGTACTATGTGATTTATAAGCGTTTGAGTATCATAGAGTCAATTATATTGATGCAAATTATTATTGCCTTCAAAAATCAAAATCACATACTTATTTAAAATTTAATAACTTTTTGATTAGAGATACTAGAATATATTTTATTTAATTGAAATCACCCCGTATATTGAAATGTGTGTGTTATATAATATTTTTTCACAAAGAAAATATAATTTTGTACAATTTAATGTTAAATTATATTAAAATGTATATTTTAATGTTTGTAAATGTGTAGCTCATTAAATCTCGATACAATTAGTTTTATTTTTTAACAAAATATTTTACTTGCAGAGGTTTAATGACTTGATTATTTTATGCTGCTGGAAATAAAAAAAATCAAACATATTTAGTTATTTGAAATTATTTGCATAATGAATTTTTTGTATATCCTTTTTATGTAAAGACAAAGGCATTCCCAATTCAATTTTTAACAGTTAAATTTCAGAAGATGTAAATTTTTACTCAAATCTAAGGTGATCTTTAGCTTGACGCTATTATGAAGAGGAAGTAAAAATAAATGAGTAGAATAATTTTATTTTTCCTTATACGGTCGTTAAAGTCATTTAATTAGTGGTTATAAACGTCCTATAGGATTCGTAATAAATTATGCAGTTGATTTGAAAAGTTGTATTGTGAACACATATTCACAAGATTTATGTTGTACAAAGTAAAATAAAAAAAAAAATGTGTGAATTTATTCCCAGGAAAGTAATTTTAACTTTATTTTTTTACATATTTTGTTGAACATAAATTCATGTGACTGTTTTATTTGTACTGAGAGGGTAACTGAGATAAGGAAAGAGACTTAAAATCAAAACTAATTTTTCAGCAAACTTTTTTACATAGCGAATAAATATATTTATAATACCACTTACATTTACGACTTGATAATAGAAAAGTATTTTCCTCCAGTTGAAGATAATTCTATCTAATCAATAGTAATGTTACTTAATTTGCTTTAAAATTATTTAATATTTTTATTGTAAGTATTTTTTGTACATTATTTAAGCTTATATTAAATTTATAGCATACAATTCTTAGAAAAAGTAAGCTTTCAGATAAAAAAACATAATTTTTAAGGAATAATTACAAATATATGCACAGTTTGGTTTATAAAATTATATCATAAAATGACTTCTTTTTATCTAGTTCTAATATTGTTTCTAATTTATATTAATATAGTGCATAGTTTTAATAATGTAGTATTAAGAAAAAATGTTAATGATAAATCTTAAGCAATATTAAACATAATTTTATATGCAAATAATCTGATCACATAAAATAAAACTAATATTTAATTTAAGTAATTATACAATATATACATTTAATATAATTTTGTAACATATCAAATGATAATTTTGAAAGTGTTTTTTTAAGTGTAAGTGTTTATTGTTGAATAGTATTTAAAAAATTGATTTTGCATGTTAGGAATCACATTTATTTGAATATATTTTGATTTTTGGAATCATATTTTTTAAGAAAGATAGAAAAATTAATGAATGAAGGAGATATAATATATTAAGGTGTTGCCTCAAAATTATTTTATGGGAAGAAATGTATTCTTTACAACAAATTTTGCAAATGACATTATTTTCAACTTCAAAACATGTGACATCACAAACAGAAATACCAAAGATATAAAAATTTATTAAATGAAATGAAGTGCTGAAATTAAATTTTAAGAGATTATGAAATTGAATGACTGATTAAGAATTAAAGGAAAGATTTTTTATTTCTATCTGAGTGAAACAATATAGATGTTAAGAAATATGAAAGAAAACTATTTTATTTTGATTCTTATCAGTGCATCATAATTTAAAATTAATTAATAAATTCAAGCATATATTTTTCCTCATTTTCTAATATTCTACATCTTGGCTTCATCAAAAGAAGGATTTATTCTTGATATATGAAACTGTATTTTAATAAAAATATTTAATTTTATTTTTACATACCTATGTATTTTAGCTTATAATATTAATATAGCTTGGTAAAATGCACCAAACTTACAGTTTAAAAATAAATTGTAAAAGAAAATTAAAAAAACTATTAATTAATGTTTGGAACTTTCTCTTGATAAATGTAATCAGTTTTTAGTTAGTTGGAATAGGAATTTCGAAATTTTATTTATTGAGCAACACTAAAACTTCATTATTTTAAAGGAATAAATATATATTTTAGGAATAAGCAAGACTTACAAGCTGTTATATACTATTGAAAAAATAAAAAGATTTAATGAATTTAAGAAAAGTATTAGAGAATTTTTTTAAAAAAAATTTTCTAATATTTTTCATTTAAAGAAATTTTAAATAATTTTATTTAAAGAAATATTTTTTTCAGAATGATAACAAATTTTAAGGGAACGAATTAAATTTGAAGAAAAGAAAATAACCAAGTTCTTTGACAAATAGATAAGAGGGGAAAAATTTACAATACTATTGTTATTCTTTGTAATGGAAACCTTAAAAGCAAGAGACTGTATTTTTATTTACGTGACATGAATCAGAATTTTTCAATTTTGTGTCTTTTCTAACAAAGTCTAAAGTTCACTAATGCAATTTTAAAATAATAATTTTACGAGTATAATATATTTACATTTTGCCAACCTCTGCAAGTTATATATATATATATTTATTTATTTATATTTATATATTGATAAATAAGAATCTATCAAGAATTTACTGTATGCAAATTTCCACAGAGAAGAAACAGCGTTTTGCTCTTATTGGTTACCGGAGAAAGCCAATCAAAGTAGACATTGTCTTTTAAAAACAACGCAATATTATCATTTTTGTATTATCCGGATAACATTGTCTCAAAATTCCCGTGAATGCTATCTCGTATGATGGATTAGACTTAGTGGATCTGTGGCTTGGTTTCTCGCTCACCGGACCTCAACCCGCTAAATGTTTTCTTCTGGAGGCGCATGAAATCTTTAGTGTATGAGAAGCCTGTGGACTCAGCTGAATATCTCCTGGCTAGAATCGTTGTCGACTCTGGCAAAATTAACACGACACCAAGAATCTTCGAGAGGGTGAGCCAGTCGTACCTTCCCTGGCGTTAACTGTACAACGAAACGAATTTTCGGCATTTTGAGCATTTGCTGTGAGGTTTTCACTGAATAATAAAAATTATTGTAAAAACTTTTGATATTATTCATTCGCTTAACCCACACTGTTGTATGTTCATGTAAGAATTCCTCTTTTCTGCTTGTCTGAATGGAATGCATGTTCCTATATCATTATTACTTGTCTGTGTGGGTATTATCATCCCTCTCAATTTGTGAAAACAATTTAGAATCCCCCTGTATAT
>JAPDSC010061363.1:67403-96527 GCA_026290005.1 Latrodectus geometricus
TATATATATATATATATATATATATATATATATATATATATATATGAGAGAGAGAGAGAGAGAGAGAGACGAAAGAAAATCTGCTATCAACAAAGAAAGTTACGTATTAATGAATAATCTTAAATAATAATTTATCAAAATTTGGTTTTCAAGCCATTCATTTGCAAAACCTTACCAATTTTATGAATTAAATTATTTTACAAACTCAAATTTGTGAACTAAGCATCTTAGTAGCATAGGCCAGTCAACCGAAATAAAATTCCTATAATATTTATGTGACTACAATTAACATATTAATTCAAATTTTTAATTAAGAAATTTAAGTCTGCATAGTTACATCGGTTTTCTTATTTACTTTCTGAATTGAAGTTGTTCGTGACTGAATGATAGAAAAATGTTTTTTATTCATTATCTAAATAGAAACAAGGATATTAACGAAACCTACAGGTATTAAGGATGTCCATGATGAATGTCTATAAATTAGGAATGGTATTTTATTTCTCATTTTCAGTTCTCAACTATCAGTATATATGAGATATTAAAAAATAATTTAAATTTAATTGTTGGTTTTAATTAAAAATATATACTGAACAAAGTATGAAATATAGATTCCTGATTTTCTGCTGTTGGAAGTATTATTTTGTTTTAACTTGCAATATTAGAGTGTTTATTTTGCTATTCTGTTTAAATATTCATTTTTCTAAATCAGAATATTTGATTTCCTTTTCACAGATCTTAATATCAGCAGATATAATAATTTCTCTCATTAAAACCATTTTTTGGATAAATGACTGTTAAGTTTTCTTGGGCAAAAAGCTTTAAAAGTTCTTAGTTCAAAAAATTATTTATATTTTTTTAGTAATACAGGGTTTTCCCATGGAAATTTGATTTTAACATTTTAAGAATAAATATCCATTGAATAAATTGAATTTTTGTTCAACCTATTTTATTCTCCTGGAAAATAAGGAAATAAAATGCTTGAAATTTTATATTAAAGGGAAAAGAAATAACTGAAGGTTTTCAAACTCATAAATTTCTAGAAATATTGTGTATGTAACTCTCTTGAAATATCGTAAAACTAAAAAGCCAGGAATTTAAAATAATATAATAACATAAAATCAAATTTACACTTTAATACAATCTGAACATTTATCGTACGTATAACCGATTAGTTTTTTGCTTAATAATATTTTATAAAAAAAAACCTTAACAAATTATTTATTTACAGCTCGACAAAAAATTCTTAAAATATAATGTCAATAGATTTATCATTAAAAATTTCTATTTTACTGTAGTTTATTAGATGTGAAGGCAATTAATTGTAAACTACTATTTTTTAATCTTAATTGATATCGATGTTTATAAGTATAAATATTGTTATATCGATTTATAACTCTCTCTTTTAAATATATTGTTTGTTTCAGACTCATATTTTCTGTTATCAATTGTTCACCAAAACCTTTAACACAAATGAAAAGTGGTTGTATTTAATTTCTTTCCTTAAAGTACCAAAATTCTTAAAAATTAAAGTACCAAAATTTCATTATTAATGTATTCAATGCGACCTCTTTTGTAAAAAAAATCTCTTTCACCTGATAATTGACTTATCAAAAGTAATAAATATAGTTTATCCACAAGTAAAGAAGCACATATTTCTTCAACTCTGAAATTTTGACCATCAAAGCATCCGAAAATTGTAACTTTTATGCGATTGAATTGAAAAGATGACAATTTCTGAGAGATGAAAATTATTTACTTCCAGTATCAAATACATCATTTTAATTTACTGAATATCAAGATTACTTCTCTAATAATACATCTTTTATAATACTTTAGTTATCAAAATATTTATAATTTTCCAAATTTTTATAAAGTATATAATATTTTTTATAAATTTTATCAATATTTTGATTATTATATAAACCTTTATAGTATTGTATACATACATAATTATTCAAAGAATATGCTGAAAATGTGTATAACAGGAGGTTCATTTTTTGGCATTAGATAAAATTCATGAATAAGATATAATATAAGATGCCCATTTGCAGTAACAGAGATATACTGATCCTACTTCGACAAATTAATTTATCGTTTTCTGATAGTCATCTTTTTTTCCTGAATTTTGTAAATTCCTTTCATTGTTCAAAGTTTTCACAAATATGCAACAGTAGGATTACTATTTTCGCAACAATAGTAAAAAAATTGATCTCGTAATCTCATGACATTGAAAATAAAAAATAAAATGAAAATAAGGACACCACAAATATTTACGTGAATATTTTTATTGTGGTACAATAAAAGTATTCACGTAAGCATAAAGTTAGAGTTTTCAAAAGATATTTTTGTTGCAAAAGTTGTTTAGTTTATTCGTTACATTTTTTTAAAATCAAACAATTCATTTGTTCAGAGTAAAAATTATTCAAAAAAATTACTTTTGCAGTTGCAAATAGATCTTCAAAGCAAGAATGAAGTTTCAAAAATTCATGATGGTTAGATTTAACTGCTGATACTTTATAAGCACACATTTAATATTCCTCCACTTATTTTAAATATAATGAAAAGTAATAAAATAAATTTAAGCTTTCCAATAATTGAAAAATTGAAATTATTTAAACTAATACATTTGGATTTATATTGATTAAAAATAAGCTCAAAAAGTAAAAAGGTTAAAGTTATATAGGAAAATTTGATTATGTAAGTGCATTTTTACATTGGGTTTATTTACTTGAAATAGGTGTTTGTTTATGGGCATTTTTTTAAGGTACTAGAACTGTTAAGAACTTTATTAAATATATATATGAGGCCCTGCAATGACATTTCATTTAATACTAGTGAGTATTTACATTCCTTTTCTTCTTAATGAGTATTTTCATTTTAATAATTTTATTTTAAAATGTTTAGTTTCGATAAAGATTTTATACGAAATCTGATATTTTATTTGAAAATTTTTCTAGATCCTAATATATTAGGAAATTGTAATTATTTGAAGATTAGTAGAAAATTTCTGGTATACTAAAGAAAGATAGTTTTTCTTAAAAATAATTATTTTAAATATTTTCAGTATGAGTGGGATTAAATTAAAAGTAGCACACTAATTTGATATTTAACTGTGAAATTTTGTTAAATGTATAAAGGAAGATTTAGTAGTAAATCATTTTTTATTCTATTTATAACCGTAAATAAAAATTTAAATTACATGAAAAGTTTTTTGGAATGATAAAACATGCAACTTGAAAGACATGTTTAATTATAAAAAAATTAAATGTATTTATCCTTTAAAGAAAATTTGAAGTAATAATGAGAAGAAAGTCCTTTAAAGTAAATATTTTAGCTTCAAAACTTCAAATAGTTAGTTTGTGTGCTACTATTTTTTTGCGTATAGCAAAATGCTCATGAAAACAAAGAGCTCTTTCAATATTACTTCGTTAATAAAAATGATAAATGGGAAATTTAAATTTTTAACAATTCAAGTCTTTTGAAACTACAAAAATTATTTTAGTAAAAATGTCATCTGAAATAGACGGGTTTTCATGGATTTGAGGTCTTATTGTGCATTTTTATATATAATCTCATAAGAGTTTCCACAGCTTTTTGTTAATATTATATTAATGTACTTCTTTGTGAAGCAGCCTTAAGTACAAATAATAAACTATTTTATAGTTCTTATAAATTACATAAGAATATTTTTATGACATTTTAATGATCAAGATAAATTTGAAATAGAAATTAATAAAATGCTTTAATTTGATATATGTTTTGCAAAAATGGCTACTCATTTAAGCTTGTTGAAAGGTAATTTCTTTTCAAGAAAATATAGGTACATGAAAGATATTCCAAGAAATTTAAAAATTATAAAATACTCTAATCAAAAAAATTATTTTCTATTTTTCTATAGTATTGATTGAATTGATGTTCAGATTTATGTTTGCACAATTTTATTGAATAATCTCAAATTTAAACAGTATTTGTTTAATATATGATTCATTTTAGAAGGTTTATCATTGATTAATAATTGTGAGGAATTTTTTTTATTATTTTCAATGAATATGTATTTATTAAAATATATGGAAATTTATACAATAAATTGATTTATACCGTCAATATATTTTTATTTAAATGAAGTATTAAATATAAAAAAGAAACATGATGTTTAAGTTTAAACAGACTTAAAAGTAAAGTGCATAACTGGCTGTTGCAGTCATATACAGGACTATAAACAACTTTCACAATTTTAGCCACCTGGTTAGCATTTTCACCATTATAAAAGAAAAACGAAAATGTATCGAATTTTCTGTTTGTTGTCTTACATTTTTAAAATCTTGTACTCGTAACTGAATTAATCAAACAAGAAACCGCAAGAGAATATTTTAGTGTCAAATGTCACCTTTCCAATAAACATAAATTTGAAATTGTTTGATAGATACCCCACGAGATAGCGATCACTACAGACGTCTACCGAAAAAATAATGGATAACTTTTTCCATAACCTAATATTTGTAAATTGTTAATCTTCCATAAACTTATTTTAGAGTGAAGTTCAATAAAGTAATTCATTGTAAGAAAAGACATATTCATAGTAAAATAACAAAATTGTCCGAAGGTTTTTGTCAAGAGACTAGATTGTGAATAACATCATGTATTTATTGACCCTTACTGAAGTATAGTGAGAAGAGTCATTGCGTGTTATCATATTATTACTTAGTAGAATGGGAGTGATGTGATATAAATTTTTTAGTCATAAGCAAGCGAAGTATCAGAGTAATATTCCATTTTTATGAATCATTAGGTTATTATATATGTATATTAAAGTGACAGCAAGAAACATTGATTTAATGCTGAATTTTTAAATACATGGTAATTCAGTTTTAATTAAAATACTGCGATTTATAGAGTGATTTTAGAATTTTTTATAAAAAAAAATATTTCAGCTGAATGTTCTATTAGAAATTAGATCTATATTGATAAAAGTAGGCTGTTTTACATTGATTTATTAAGAACAATTGTACAAGTGGCTTTCTTCTCTGATTCAAGGAAAAAAAACAGAACTATTTTTGCTATCATATTATAGAAATATATCTTAACTTGTAATTAGCTATTTTTGATATCAAAAGTCAAAAGAAAGTGTTTAGATTTGAAAGAAGTAAATCTATGAGAGCAGTCTGTGAGCATTATAGTTTTTAATTGAGAGAATTTTGCACACAACTGAACACATTTTTTAATATTTCATTCATTCATATACATATTTATACATTTATTTATGTATAAAATGAATTAAAGAGTGTAATGTATTATTACTTCCCAAATTGTAAGCACCTATTCAATATGAATTACAAATTGTGCAGAAACTTGGTGAAAATGTGCATTTGTAACAGCTACATCTATAGTAGTGAAAACATTTTAATTCAGAATTGTGGTATTCCACAGAGTTTTAATCCTTCAAGTCAAATCGCCATTTATTTTGATTATTTTAATTTTTTATTATTTTGAAAAATGTTTCATTTATTAATATATTTTTTTATATGAACGATTTTATCCAATAATTCAAAATGTTGTGATATTTCCTATTTAACGTATCCTAATAAACTATATCACTAATTAAAGTTTTAATATTTTTTATTTATTGTACACATTTTTTGAATTTGCTTATCAGTATTGAGGATTTCCTTACTTTTTTTGAAATTTTTGATAAAATTTGTCAATTTAATTTTAAAGTTAACAATATAACAATTACTGGATCTTCAATATTTCTTTAAAAATTTATAGAAATGTTATATATAGAGAATTGTATCACATTTGCAATATTTAAAATAATTATAAATTCACTAAAAAAACAAACATATGATTAGTTCATTACCTTAAAGATAATAACATTCCTAACAATTTTAATTTAAGGTATGTAGGAAATAGGGAATCACTTGAAAAAAAAAAAAAAAAAAAAAAGAAATTAATACGTAGTTTTTAGAACTACAGAAGGGCCACTGACGTATTGAAGTTCTTACAAGAGTCTTGAAAACACCTTCTTTTAGATTAAATTGATTTTAACTTTGAATTTAAATTATAATTTGTAAGCCATTTTAACTTTTATATTCATAACTATTCCTACAAACAATTAAGCAATTATAATTCCACATGCTAATAATACCTCAGTGCTAATTTATACTAATTTTAATGCAAATAATTAAAATATGTTAACCTATGTAAAATATCAAAATCAAAAGGAGACATTTTTTAGCAAACATAACAATTAATGTTTTATATTTTACTTACACATTTTATTTGGGGAAAATGCTCAATAATGTCAAAAATTTAATATGTTACACAAATTATCATACTTTTGTAACATTTTACTATTTATTACATTTCAAGTAAAAACTGTTTTCATGTTTAAGCAACATTTATTTTTCTATTTTAAAATACATTTATATTTACATATTTTCATTAAAATATGAAAAAGAGCTTTTTAAGAATATCTTCATTTAAAGGGTATTAAACGTATTTCCTACTTTATATATTTTTCCATATCGTAATATAAACAACTCATTTGGTATCTATTTAATTCTTTTATAATTTTAATAAATATTAATGTGATAATGTTTATGAATTATTGATAGTTAGATGATTTAGCAGATACACAAATTTTTAGTCAAAATATAAATCTTATTTGAAAGACATTAATGTTTATAAAATTTTAAAATTTTAATAAAGCTTTATAAATTTATTAGCTTTGCATTGAAATTAAAGGAACTATAAGGTAAAAGAAATATACAATCAAATAAAAAAGCTCAATTGAATAATATTTGAGAAAACTCAACTGGTATTTATAAAAACAAAACTTGTAATGAATGTATCATACGTTTCTTTAGATGATAACAATACAAAATTAACTTCTTTAATAAAATGTCAATATACTGTTTGACATATTATTAGGTTGTTTGAAAAGTTATTTCGCTTTATATGCAAATGAAAAACTTATAGAAAATAAATACTTACTGAATTGTATGTTGTCATTTCTAGTCTAAAAACTTTTACCATCTTTCTGGTCGTAGCATGATTTCATACTCATAAAATGGATGGTTTTCACTCGCAAAAAGCTGATTAAGATGAAAATGAAATGACTTTCCGAACAACCCAATAAACAACATTTTAAGTCTTGACATAAAATCAGTATAAAATTATTATCCGCGTAAATTAAAAAAAAATATTTATGCATTTCTGAAATTGTAAGTTTTTAAATAAAATATAATAGTAGATGTATAGTATTTAATTGAAATTTAAGTTTTAAAAATTAAGTATAGAAATAAAGATTATAATTTACTGCATCTTAAACTTTAATATAATATAAGAATCAAAATACGTGTTTTCTACAATAGTGGAAAAAATTATTCATTGTGTTTTTACAGATACACAAGAGATAGGAATATTAAAGTAATACTATATCACATAAATTTATGTAAGCCTTAATTCATACATTTACGTGTTTATAGGTTTAATGAAAAATAATTACAATGTTTTACAATCGATGAAATTTTGTTGAAATTTTGCACCGAATACTTTTAAGAAATAAAACTATTGGGAAAAGAAATCTTTCAAAGAAAGAATAAAATATAATTTAGCGTAAGGATTCTCTATCCTTTGATGCACATTTCATGATCTTCTTCCAAAATACGATCAGTGCTGAGAAAATATAAGCCGAGTAACATATTTTATTTCCCAGCTCTCAAGAGGGTTTTGTACATGGAGAATGAAAAAGAAAAAAATCATATGTAAGGAATTTAGTATTTAGTTTTCATATCTAGAAAAGCTACAACAGATGCAATAAATATAGGATACCAGCACATTATGAAAAGAATTATTTCTTTTTGTCACTTGTTGCATTCTAGTGGAGACAAAAAAACTTATTGCACTCTGTGTTTTTCAATGTTTATATATACAAAATAAAATTTAATTGAAACAATTAAAGTACACCAAGAACCAATTTATATTGTTTACAACAAGTACGATATTCTTAATATTATCATATATATAGTTTTAACTTTACATAAATGTACATAAAAATAAATTTTATGGCATAATTTATATGGCATTGTAAAATTAAATGCCATATTATTTTATGCAGTTCAGTATTAAGATTGTAATATAAAAAGAAAAAATATTAGGAACTGGTAAAAATCCTTCCGTGTAATGTAATTAGATTAAGATAGTAGAAATTTTACGTTAAAAAAACAATATATAGCCAAAATGGAATAAACGTGTTCTGATACTAATACTTTGTCTTGACTAAAAAATTAAATATGTATTGTAAGACAACATGTAATATGTATTTAAAATATTTTTATTCATATCATCAAAAATCAAAAGAAGCAACACTTTCGCACATTAACGATTGAATTAGTAAAGGATACCATTTTGAAAAAAAAGCTTATATATTTGATTTACTAACCTTTCAAAAAATAACATAAACTTCAGCCTAATTTAAAATAAATTTAAGGCCTTTTCTAGAATAAAGGCTTAAACGTATTTAAGTTGCTATATAATCATTGACAATGGTAAATGTTTCTAATATTTTCAATGATTGCATAGCAGAAAGGAATTCTTAGTTGAAAAAGTTATTTGGATGTTTAATATTGATTGATGTTCTAATTTATGGCTAAATATTGACCTTGAGTAGATTTTATGATGTTGGATTTAATAGTAAATCAAGGATTAAACATTTTACATATAGTTTAATCAACTATCAATGGCGTCAGTTAAGCATTTTTAAAAGTTTAAATAAAAACAGTACTCAATGACACTTGAATGATTGGAGTGCTT
This sequence comes from Latrodectus geometricus, assembly GCA_026290005.1. NCBI lineage: Eukaryota > Metazoa > Arthropoda > Arachnida > Araneae > Theridiidae > Latrodectus > Latrodectus geometricus. The sequence continues at coordinate 76,218 of JAPDSC010061363.1, forward strand.
ATGATAGTTTAACTTCCTTAATGGTGCATAGAGCTTAAAAATCTCATGGAATTATTTAAATATAATACCTGAGAGACAATGAAAAACCGAGAGGAAATGCGTAATTGTTTCATTAATTTAGAATACTTGTATTTTTCGGCTTTAGAAAAGCCAGCATGCCACAAATTCTTAAGAATTATTTTATTAGCTCATGTTTTATTAATTTTATTATTTTAAACTTAAATATTTTACTTATTTAGATAGTATTAACAAATATGTGAATTTTACTCGTATATCAAACTCTGTTTGCAATTAGAGTATTTAAATAAAAATATTACGAAATAAATTTATCTAGTATTTTTAAAGTAATTTTGGTTTGCAGTGTACTGTTGCAGTGTTTTCACTAGTATTTAAAAAGATTAAATTTCTTTAAAATCAATTAAGAAAATACAACAATTTATCAAATATTTTCTTTGTATTAATTTTTAATATAAATGACATTAACTTTAATATAAATTTTTAAATAATTTAGGAAAGTATAAGCATTAACAAAGTTATGATACAAAATATATTTTAATTTAAAACATCCCTAATTTGAACAGAGTATTGGTTATAAGAACTTAACATGCAACATAATTATATATGAAACCAGAAATGATGATTTCTTAGATGCTCCTTTTTTGTTTCAGTGGAGGACTTGAAACTATTTTTGAAAATAAGTTATGCTTAAACATAAAAATGCTTGAAAACAATGATCTAAGTTTTGTGGTATTATCAAAACCTTTAAATTTAAGTACATGAAGAAAATTAATAGATAACTATGTAATGCAAGTGACTAACACCTGAAGTCTCTGGAATTAATTTCAAAAAAAGGAGAATGTTGATTTTCATTAGTATCATTTCATGCTATTTGTTTTATTTGTTTATTATTGACTAATTTATTCTGTCAACAATTTTATAAAACAAAACAGTCTTTATTATTCAGTTTCAAACATAATTATTCGGAAAATTCATAAAAAGTCTAAGAATAGTTTAAAATATGTATCATTGATGTTGTCTTATTCATATAAATCAAAGATATACATTTCATGAATTTCAGGAAATAATTTAAGGGCAACAAGATAAGCGGTTTAACATCGAAATTGAATATGATGTGTTTGTGGTAAAAAATAATTACTATGGGATTCAATTTAATTCATTTTAATTATGTCAGATGCATTTAAGTATGAAGGAAAAGAATTTGAATTAAAAAGATGGTGCAGTAATCACTTTGCAAAGATGGTGTTAATAATCATGATAGAAAGACATCGCTTACCTATCATGATAATTTGAGATTATAATTTGTCAGCTTACATTTTCCCAGATGGATAATGTGACCTGATATTGTAATTTAAACTGCATATCTATTAATTGCTTCTTTGCTTTAAATTATGATTGCAATAGAATTTATAGAATTTGTCAGTTAAAATATATGCTTGAATTAAAACAAAGCGTAGGATGATCAGAATGTCTCCAGAATAAATTTAATCCACTGCCTTTGGAGTATATTTTGAAGATATAAATCTATGAAATCAAACTACTCTCGTAATCCGGGTCTTGCAAAATGCAAATCTTTATTGATGAAACATTGTTCGAAGTCTTATTATTTAAGTTATTGAATATCTGCAGCACAAAATCACACTTAAGCAAAACAGATAAGCAGAAATTATTAAGTTTTAAAAAGAATGTACAGCAAAATATCTATCTCTCATTTTTCAAATATTGTTTTCAGACATGTTTACGTAATCCCTTGAAACATAATTTCAGGTTCATGTGATCTTAGAAAGTAATTAATTTTTACTTTTCTCATTAACTGCAATTTGCATTTCACATTTTATGAAATGTTACTCTCATTATGATATCTATGTATGGTTCCCTTATAACGACTATTTATTATTAATCTATTTTGTTACTAATATATATATGATGAGAATTCTTTCCAAAATATCTTTTTTTTAAAAAATTATTTTTTTTAAAGTAAAGTATTTGCAGCAAATATTTAAAAGTATTTGCTGCCTACATATTAACTTTATGACACATAAATTGTGATTTTATAAAAAGTATCTTAAAATATTTAATGTTTATACAGGTATCTAGAAATGCTTTCTTTGAAGTATAGTTTGAAATGTCATCAATGGAAAAGAATATATATGGTTACATAAAAAGAGCCAATACAAATAATAATTTTTTTCTAATAATAATTTTTTCCAGTTTTTTAAATAAAATTAACTTATATTTGGAATACGCATTCCTAGAAAATTTATAGAAATTTTTACAAGGAGAAACATTTTCAAAGAAAGATAGAAACTTTGTGTGTCTGATTTCTTTTTTTTTTGTGATACCAAAGATTCAAAATAATATTTTTAAAATACTTAAATTTTTCTAAACTTCTTTCAAAATGTGTCGCATAATTTAATCTTGCTTTTCACAGTTTCCTATTACTTTAGATTAAAAAAGACCCTTTGTTTATTTTTGTATTCACATACTTTAAATTTTTCCAAAAGATATATTCGTTTTACATCCTTCAGAACGAGTTTTAATTTTATAACTGATAGAAATAAAAAATAAAACACTAAGCAATATCTAACATTTTCTTTTAATTACTCAACTAAACTTAAAACTGATTAGGTAAATCAGAATAAAATATGTTTACATTTAGCAACGTGTTTTCAAACAAGAAGACGTTTAAAAGAAATTATTACTTGCAAAACCCAAAAGGGAACTGAGAGCAAAATACAGTATAAATAAAAATTATAGAATTAAGCACTTGATGTGATTCATCAATAAACAAACGTAAAATAAAATGATTTTCAAATATTCTTAAGCTGTAAATAAATAATGCATTATTTTTTAAGGACAGAATTAAATCTTTAACAAATGTCATTCCAATCAACTATTCATATTTTTTTGCTTTATTTTGAAATAATTCTGTAAGATAAATATACCAGGCATACTAAAGTCAGATGGATAACACTCTTGCTTTAACTACAATGGTTAGTGTTCAAATTCTACTTCAGACTTAAATGCATGCAACGGCTTAGAAATCACTTTAAACTGTGTAAAGTTTGAATTGGTGTTCCTGTTCAATAAATGTATTTGAGTTACAGTAGATCTTTAAAGTAAGTAATACCTATATAAGATCTTCAATTATTTTTATTGTACCTTTATTAAGAGCTCGATAAAAATTGTGATTAACATCTAGCAAATTTACTTATCTAGTACTATAATAAACATTTCTGAAATGAAACCACACACGAAACAAATATTTATTAATTATTGATAAATACTAGGAGCATGAATGGATTGAACTGTACTTAAAAATAAACACATAAATAGAGGAACATAGACAGACTGAAGCTACATTTTTAATTAAAGACCTCAGACTCCTAAGATATATGAATGATTTTCTGCACGTTTTCTAGTTATAAGGATATATGATTAAGGATTGCAAAAAAACTGTTTTGATTTGTAATTTTAACTATCATCATATAGAACACTAGTAGGAAGTTTTTGTGTTATTTTTTTAAATAGATTTTTATAAATAGATTGTCACTGTAAGATAACAAATCAAACAGAAAAATTTTGTTTGAAAATCTTAAGTCATTAATTTACTACTTCCCATTTTTAAACACATTTATTTCATTTGATGACTATGCTATTTATTGGAGCTATATAATAATTAACTAAACAGTTATGAAACATCTTGTCTCTAATAAAAGTTCATCTTATCTATGAATTACATCTTTTTATCAGATAAAAGACGTCTTTTATCTAATAAAATTTCATTTATCAGCCAATTTCTCAAGTTATAAAATTCTTATAATTGACTTACTATATTAACACACACTCTTATTATCAAACAAATATTTTTTTTCTATAACAAACAATTTCGAGACCCAGCAAGGCTAGAAATACGGGGTGAGCTGGACCACTTTTAGAACTGAACCATATTTTTATGTAGAGTTCGACTTCCTTAGTACACTCATATCATAGGTACTTGCTAATAGAGTAAGCAAGCATTCACACTCCATTCATACAAAGAAAGGTTTGAGAGAGGAAAGGAAAGTGCATCCACACACAAACCAGGATTCGAACCCATGACCTCCCAATCCACAGTCAGGCACACTGACCACTAGACAGTGCAACAAACAAATAAATGGACCATATATTTATAAAAACTAATTGTAATGAACAAAATATATTATAAAGGGAAAACATAATTTTACTTTTTCCAATGAATTTTTCTAACAGATTCCTTATACTGAAAATGAATTTTCTATTTTTACATTACGAATATGAAAATGAAATTTCACATTTTACTCAATGAATAATTATCCAAATTATCCAATTGAAGATTTGTAAAACTTTCCCACATGAAAATTTATTTATTGAAAATTGCTTGACTGAAATTGGTACAAGTATTGATATAAAAGTTACAAATATCAAAAATATTTCTTTAAATGAAATGTATCACAGAAGCAGTAAGAGATGCAAATTTGAAATATAGGCAAAGCCCTAAATATGTTATAATTACTACGTGAATAATCAATCCTCTAATACATTTTCTATAAATGTTCCATAATTTGTTATAATATATTTTGGATGAACTGTCTTTTATAAAAAAAAACTAATGCAAATAGCATGCCTGTTCTTTATTGTGATTTAAAATTTTGAGGTCTTATCATATTTATTTGATGATTATTTCAATATTTAAAAAAAAAAAAAAACGTTTCATCACTTTTCGAGAGCGTAATCCGAGTTTAACAATGAAAAATATTTAAAGTTTTCAAGAGAAAAACTATATAAAATTTAAATGTAATTCATGAGAATATTTCTATATTTTAAACACGTATTGAATGTATAAGCTATTACATGTCCAAACGCATTTCAAATTTGAAATTTTTAATTAAAGCTCGGAATTTAAATATATATGAAATTAAAGTGAATGAGATAATATAAAACACAAGTAAAAACAATTTTCCAATAAAATGCATAATAAATAATATTTACTAATTTTTCTGCAGAAATTGAGAAATATTATATTCGAGTATATGATATTTGTTTTACAGACTACAGAACTGAATAACATAAAAGCAGAATATATATATGGAAATAAATGAAACCAAAAAATCGGTAGGTTTAGAACTTTCTATGACCATCTATTCTCCTGCAAATATCTATAGAAACGAATGTTGTCTAAGACTGTATTTATTGTTTATTTGTCTTTTATTATTTGTGTAGGATTTGATAAAATATGTGAACATTTGAAAATGTGCAAATACGAATATTATCTGGCTTTATCATAATATATTTTAAATTATATAGTGTGGCTCGAGATCATATTTCCTTGAGAGCTCAAACCTAGAATAAATCTTATAATAACAATAAGACATTTTACATTAATTCATTATACTCATATGTTATTTTATAAAGTAAAATAACCGTGTGCAAAAATAATTATCATAAATAAAAAAAAGAAAAGAATGTAGCTAAAGGTAACAAAAAAGGGTATGCTAAATTTGTTTGATTTTAACAATCTTCTTTTGCTGAGGAACAGAATTAGAACATAAAATGGAAAAAAAATAACCACAAATTATTTATTTATCTGAATTTGGTTACTTCAGTTGTTTCCAGTTTTTCTAGTTTCTTAAGAAGAAATTTTTTCCTTAGGTTGAAATTTTAATGACAAAACACAATTTTTGGATGTGAAATCCATTTGCCATTTTCTAAATGACTTAAAATGCTTACAACAGATAGGCTTCAGAGAATGATGTATTTGCTACCGCAAAGAACATTAAACAAAAAGGCTGTTTTTGGTTACGTGATAAATTGGTGATTATCAATGTAGTATATGGTGAATACAGGTATGATCAATACATGTTTAGTAATCTTAGTAAATTCATTTGTTGCCTTCTAAATACAAAGAATCATGCCAAATGTATCACATTCTTTTAAAAAGATATTTTATAAATGTTACAGAGTTTTTATCAATAAACATTCTTGATGTTTTTCTGTTTATTTTACTATTGATATTGTAGCAAATAAAAAATATCCTCATATAAAAATTATTAGTTATATTTTCTAAATGTTAATGAAAAGTTTTTTGAGGATGTGTAAATAAATTTTAAACTTATAATTTTCAATTTCAGATAAAGCAGTTCATTAATTTGATGCTTCTGAAGATTTTTCTTATTAAATTAAATAATAATTATATTATTATTATTTATGTATTAAATATTTTATGTAATTGGGAAGATTATAATTTCGTAACTATATAAAAAATAATAATTTTTATTAAAAAAAGATATTTTAACAAGCTGTAATATATTATTTTTTTTCAACACGATTTGTTGAAACAAATGATTATTGAAGAATTTAATTATGATTGAATATTTTTTATTCAGGATTTCATACAAGAAAATCTGATATTTATTGAATGATATTTAGTGATCAAATAGATAAAATTTCACTTAGACAAAAAACAAAATTATATATAACCTATGTAATTCTTAAATATGCAATTTTATGTTCACATGCTTGTAAATTTCTTAAATTAACTTTGAAGACATGATTTTAGATTCTATAACTCATAGTTAAAATGCCGATGGTTTGTGGATTTGTGATGTGATGATAAGTGTTAAAACATTATTGTTATTTTGGTAAAATAGAATACAAACCACATTGATTGTTTTAATAAAAGATATCCATGAGGAAGACTTCGGATGGAAACTTTGCTCTATAGACATTTAACATTGCTAGTACCAGTGTTTATGACAGATATTATTTCTGAGCTGTATTATGTACTCTCACATAGCCCTGTAAAGATCAATAAAAAGCCAGCTGGAACGTTTCTCTCCGACCGGAAATCGCGTGGATATTTGCGGGAAAAGAGATCGGAAAATGGCAATCACTTCTTTTATTGCACGTCCAATAAAAAGTACCTCACGTAAAACAGCGGTAAAACAAATATTTGCTTACTCACCAGGCATGGAATATAAATTTCACAGGGCTTGGAAGAATTGTGTTTTGTCAAACGTTATCTGAATGTTATGTTTTTTTTTATATTTGTTCTGAAGTATTAAATTTTATAAAGTTTAATTCATTTTTTCCATTATCTAGATATTTCTATTTCTAACTTTTTGTTTTTAGATTCTTTTATATTTTTAACAATAAAATTTTTAATGTTTTATTATTTGAAACTTAATTTCAGTTTTTAATGAAGTGATATTTTTAAATAAATCTTCTAGAAACTTCATTTTTTTTTATGATAATCACAACTTAAAGTATTATTACATAGCAAATATTAAAATAAAATTTACTGTCGTGTATAGCAGAATTTTTATGAAAGTTTTATTTAAAAATAGTTGCAGTAATTAGTTGGTAAAAACCATAATAAAATATTTGTATTTGTTGTTTAAATATATTATAATTCTATGGCTATTGTTTTGTTTTACAATTATAAAAATTCAATGCTAAATAAAATATTTCTGAATCTTCAAAATCATACATTTTTCAAACATGGGCAAAATGTTGCTTCCTTAGAATTGAAGTAAATAATATAGAATAACTGATATAAAAATGTTTTGCTTAAAGACGTAGAATGTTTGATTCATAAATATTAAAAATACAATTGTTTTTAAGAATGAATGTTTCAGTTTTTTGTAACATTAACTTATTGAAACAAATGGCTGATTTTAGTAAAATATTTTTTTAAATAATATTATCTGCTGTAGTGTAAACTCGAAAGTTAAGAAATATTTTTGAGCATGTTAGTGTTATTTAATTGGAGATAAGAATACATTCAGAACAGCAAAAATATAACTCAGGAATGCTAATAAGTGACATAAATAGGTACAATAAAATATTTTACATCGATGTATAGGTTAGAATTAAAACTATAGCATTTTTGTTATTTAAATTATATACATTTAAGCATATCATAATGCTAAATTTTTGTATAAACGTTTTCTTCAGAAATAAGAGGAGTAGAAAATAAACCTAATTGCACCACCAGAATTGGAATATTAATCAATTATGAAAATATTCCCAAAACTTCAAGTGTTGTTATACCATCGTAGGCTTCTTATCAACAGTAATCCAAACATGTAATATAACTATCAGATATCATTTATCAGAAACAATTCAAAATTGCAATATAGTAGTACAATTATAAGTAGTAATCAAATCGAGTAATGGTTCAATCCTATCAAGTCTTCTAGCAGCAGCACACAAATCTCGTGGACAATAGAATCTTTTCTACTAACATCAATGAAAAAGTTTCTTTCTCTTCCTCTCTGTCTATATCTTTTATACCTATTTACTGTAATCGAGACATTTTTCATTCAGTTGCATTGATTTTTAACTGACTTATTGTTTCGGCTCTTCTTTTTAATTGGTCATATTCAAAACTAATGTCCATAAGTTTATAATATGTAAATACAAAAACACCAGGTATTAGTAAGCATCAAGCCCTGTTACCTAATAATTGTTCATATAAAAATAAAAAGGAATGAAAACTATTTAGATTTGAAAGCCTCTCACCATTTTATCTTTAATAAGCTTCTTTCGAACGTAAGAAGTATTTTGAAATTGCATTCTTTTATTGTTGACTTTATTTGTATTTTAAACTTATAAAATAAGTTTATGTTTATTCATTCTATTTACAGCTTTGTTCTACAACTTTTTCATATTATAAATCTGTTCTTTATAATCTTTTGTATTGTATTTATATAATAATTAATTAATTTAAACTTCTGTTTGTATTTTCTTTCCTTTAAAATTGAATTTTTATTGTTGATATAGATTGCTATGCAATTGATAACAAAAATATAATTCATGAAATCATTATATAATATTTATATAATATTTTTAAATAATATTTTGCATAATTCATTAATATTTTTAATGGTCAGAAACGCACGCACATTTTAATAGAAATTTAGATTACTATAGTAAATAATTTTTAAATTATCTCTCACATTTTTTAGGTGTTGCTAGAATTTTAAATGCATCTTGTTTATCTCACTTGAATTTGTTTTTGGAAAAAATAATACCATTTTTGCTTACCGATACATTATAGAAATTTTATTTTCTTTAAATATATTGAACAATAGGTTTGATATGGTATAGGTATCATATTTATTTCGCGAAATTATGAACTACTGAGAACATTTGATTTTATGGAATCGATTTAATTAAATATCATTTTAACTCCATAAAACAAAAGAATTAACTCATTCAAAACGATAAGAAATAAACTACTAGATATATTAATGTTTCCGATAAACATTTATGGTAAGTCATTAAGACCAATTCCTCAACTCTTCTTAAGAACGGGAGTTTGAGTTTCACCAATCGTTGTAATGTATTTTGTAAAATATAACATGCAAAATATTTTGTGGAACAGTTACAATTAATAATATAGTTGTCATTTATTCTTCAATTCAAATTTAATATAGTTTTCATCAGGTACATTTCACACTAATAAACGCTCATATTTTACTAAAAGAAATGCGTAATACATATGATTATTTATTATAATAATATCATAGCAAATTTTTTTTAAAGATTATATTTGTCAGAAGATACGTATTACTTAAAATATGTTTTACAAAATATAGTTTTCCATTTGTTTTTCAAATAAACTGAATGAATATTCAGAAATGATGTAGATATATTATTTCTATCAATTAATTAAATAAATTTAATTTTGAAAAATAATCTTGTACATAGTAAAAATATTCATGTACTTTAACAACGCATTTCATGAAAATGTGATTTTATTTCTGAGAAACATTTTGTAAGTTAAAATAAATTTATCTCTTTTATAGTATCGAAATTAAAATTAATTTAAACAAAATTGATATCTACACATTACTTTTGAATATATTGAGTATTATACGAATATTAATATTTGAGAACATATATTTACTACCTCAAAGAGAATATTATGCATAACATATGTTATGTAAAACGTATGTTATGATATACGTAACATATGTTTGTTATGTATAACATAACAGAATGTATTACATTCTGGTTGCTGTATTACTTGTTTAAATTATTAAATTAATTTTTTGCATAATACAGACAATAAATACGATATTTTTATATTTTTAATTAATCATGACACTAATATCCCCAAATCCCAAACTAATTTATGATTTTTACAACCAGTCACATATTGTAAATATATATATATATATATATATATATATATATATATATGTGTGTGTGTGTGTGTGTGTGTGTGTGACTTCATGACCTAGTATAATGGGCACAAAATGTTTCATTATTGGGATAAAAACATACTTCTTTGAAAAATTAATAGCATGAAATTCATCCTAAACATATTTAAAAAATGTCATGAGAAACTTATAAATTATTAAATGCGATATCTTACAAGTAAAAAAATATAAAATAAATATTATTTAATAATTGGTTTATTTGATAATAGGTTTAGGATAAATTATCTTTCTAAAATAGATTCTAAACATATTTGAGTTTCATAATGGAACAATAATATTTGTGCTGAATATGGTACCTAAACTTCAAATTGAATGCAATCATATTAACGAAGCCAAAAATTTGTAGCATCTAAATTTTTTTCTTGCCAAAGAAATATCAATTCCTCTATATAAATAAGACATACTTCGTGACATTAGAATTACTCACTAGATATTTTGTTTAAGATAGACTACATTTTCATTTCAATTAATAAGTTACATAGAAGGTTAACTTAAAGTATTATATTAACTATAAGAATAAATACAGAAAAATTCAATCATTTCAATAAATTACAATCCCTTTATGTAAAGAATGCTTTCCATATATATATAATATAAGTCTTACTTGATAATCAAATTTCACTTTTAATTAGAGCATTATACTTTTTTTATTTTTTATAATATGTATTGAAACATTTTTAATGACGTTTTTTAATGGCATCGCTTAAAAGTTAAAATTTTTATTCTCAATGATATTTCTTTAAAATTAAAAAGTGATAAATTATTATTTCTATTCAAATTTAATGGTTAATGGGCTTTTTTAATAAGGGTATATATAAATAAAGTAGAAATTTTTGAAACTATATATAAGTTTAAGTTTTTATAATTTTAGTGTTTAAAATAAATTTATATATGGCATGTATCAATTTCATTAACATAATTTTAACACATACATAAAAAATCAAATAAAGCATCTTATAATTTTGTTAACAAATAATTCAGAAATTGAATTCCCTACAACGAAATTATTGCAGCCAAGTATGAATGAAATATTTGCATAATTAGTAATTACCTTAATAAAATTGTGTAAATATTGCCATTTATGCATAAGGAAATATTTTCAGAAGATGAAAGAAACTAGGGTAAATTTCATTTACTTAAATAATAAAATACGAGAATATATATGTGAAAGGATATTTCAAATAATTTAATTTCTATGCAATTTATCTTCAATGTAAACAAGAAGGGCAATTAAGAGGTTATTTGTGAATGCGAATCAAATGTTTTTCACCTTTTGTGAATTGCTAATTGAATCATTTATTAATAACTTAGTTATTTGATTACATTTCGTAATTTAGTCCATTCATTTGAATTAATTATAAACTATAAAAATTGCAAAGTACACTTTAGATTTTGATAAGGAAAGTTTTTTTTCCACAAATGAAATATAATTCAATTGCTTTCAAGAATAATCCTTTTAAAGCAAATTGAGTGATATATTTACATTTTTGCTCAGTTAAGAATTGTTTCTATATTTTGTTTTATTACTAATAGAATTCTGTGAAAATAAAAATGAATGTTTATAAATTTAAATTTTTAATATTTTTATTAAAAATTCTTATTTTTATAAACTTTTAAGAGAATGTAACAAATTATAATCACATTATACACAGTGCAATGCAAGTTTAATATGCGATAATTACTTTAATTTTAGAATCAGATTTTGAAATTAAAGTAAAGTAAGTGAAGAAGTAATTAAAGTAATATTCTGAAAAATATCTTTTGCTTTATATTAAATAAAGAATAACAAAAACCCCATAAGATATTATTATAATTTTATTTATGAATTAATCCAAGGAAAATATAAATATATTTATGAAAGTCAAATGAAAAATTAATAGAGAAGTAATTTAACGTATATATAATCGGATTAGTTTTATATGTTGAGAAATTTATTAGTTTCATACGTAATTAAATTTGCTTGGATCATTTTTTTCCATATTAAGCTTTGTAATATGTTTTTCAATAGAAATTTAAATACATTTAATATCAGTTAATGATATATGTCTCTTTCTGTCAATTCATGCATTCATTTGTGTGTCTATTATAGAGTATGATTGAATATTATTCAATATTTTATTTTAATAAATTAATAATTTAATTATTAAAATCTGATTATAAAAGAACTTTAAAATGATTCACAAAACACTGTAAACTTCAATATACAAATTTAGTATACTTAAAAATTATATAATTATTATTTTAATCAATTGTATATAATGATTGAAGGTTTTTAGATATATATCATGTGTGTGTGTGTGCATTTATTGACATAAGCATTTTAAGTGCAATTGAGTAAGATGAAACTTTATTATTTAGTAAGATGATAATTAATATGTTTCTTGTTTCAACAATTTAAATACAATTGCATTAAAATATTTTGAGGAACGGTGACTTTTTTTAAACATTTTGAAAATAAAGAAAATGTTACTGTTATTAAATGGTGAGCAGAAGCGATGCAGTGTCTCCACTTTAATACTATTATATATCAAGAATACCTTTTCGAAAAAATTCCTTAACTCTAAAAAATTTCTATTATTATAAAAGTAATAATTTTTTTTGGTCTGCTGTATTATTTTTGATATTTGATTTATATTCTTTATTAACTTAGAAAATGAAAAATTAATATTAATATATATATATACCCAGAATCAGTACCCAGAACAACCACCTCTGGCAGTAATAACAGCAGTTATACGCCTGGGCATTGAGTCAAACAGAGATTGGATTGTATGTACAGGTACAGATGCCCAGGCAGCTTCAACACGATGCCACAGTTCATCAACCGTAGTGACTGGTGTTTGGTGACGAGCCAGTAGCTCGGCAACCATTGACCACACGTTTTCTATTAGTGAAAGATCTGGAGAACGTGCTGGCCAGGGCAACAGCTGAACATGTTCCGTATCAAGGAAGGTCCGTACAATACGGGCAACATGCGGTCGGGCATTATCCTGCTGAAACGTTGGGTTTCGCAGGGCTCGAATAAAGGGTAGAGCCACGGGTCGTAACACACCAGAAATGTAACGTGCACTGTTCAAAGCACCATCAATGCGAACAAGAGGTGACCGAGACGTGTATCCAATGGCACCCCATACCATCACGCCAGGTGATGGGCCAGTATGACGATGACGAATGCACGCTGCCAATGTGCGTTCACCACGATGCCACCGAACACGGATGTGACAATCATGATACTGTACACAGAACCTGGATTCATCTGAAAAGATGACGTCTCGCCATTCGTGTGCCCAGGTTCATCGTTGATCACACCATTGAAGGCGCTCTTGTCTTTGTCAAGGGAAGCCGCAGCCATGGTCTCCGAGCTGAGAGTCCATGCTGCTGCAAACGTCGTCAAACTGTTCGTGCAGACTCTTGTTGTCTTCCAAACGACCCCGTTTCTTGATTCACGGCTCGTGATGTGGTTGCACGATCCACTCCGGCCATGCGGATAGTATGCCTGTCTTCTCGGCTGCTAGTGATAGGTGGCCGTTGAGATCCCGCATGGCGTTCCGTATTACCGGCCTGAACCCATCGATTGCATATTCTGCTAATAGTCATTGGATCTCGACCGACGCGAGCAGCAATACTGCGATAAAATAAACCGCAATCCCGGTACCCTACAATTCAACCTTTATCAAAGTCTGAAACGTGCTGGTACGCATTTTTCCTTTTTACACGAGGCATCACAACAACTTTTTACCAGGCAACTACTTTCAAATGCAATTTGTGTATGAGGAACCGGCTGAACAATTTCCTTATTTAAACACAATTTAGTTGTCGCTACTGGCACCTGCTTTGTCTGAATGCGCTGAAAAGCTAATCATTTGCATATCACAGCACCTCCTTCCTTTCGTATAAATTTCACGTCTGTAGCATGTCGCCTTTTTGGTGTTGCAATTTTAATGGCCAGTAATGTATTTATCTTACTACTGACTTTTCTAGATTCTAATTTGCTGTTACTATGTAAGTATATTTTTCTAATTTAACTCTAAAACTCTAGGTTTCCTAAATGTTTCTATTTGTTTGCTGTAAAATTGAAACTTCAATTTGTAACAGAAACTGAGAATGTAGTTTACTTTAAGTTAAATTAAGAACTAGTTTAATCACGATTTTTTTAACTGATTTTTATGTCAAATAATTCTATACATAATTTTGATCGAGAAATGTACTTTAAACTAACTTTGTTTTGCATGACCTAAATATTTACATATGAGTTATTTTTAATCATATTGTATTGCTTTGGATAGACGTTACAGGTGCAAATCATGCTCATCCTAGTTTTATACGAATTATTTTGAATAGTTTGGTAAAACTATTTAATTTGATCTCTATATTTCAGTCTTATGGCCGAAACTAAAGAAATTACGGATTTATCCAGAGTTGCTTTCCGAGAACCTCCCTTTTGTAATACAAACACCCATTTATAGTTTTTACAACTCGAATCGCAATTCAGATTGGCAGGTATTACGGCTGATGAAACTAAATTCATTCGGTTGTTTGTCTATTCGATTGATACTAAAACTATTAATGGGGTAACTGATTTAATATAAAATCCCCTCCAGATACGACATATTGAAGCAACTCTAGCTTGACATATACGCAAGATCTGATTCAACCTATCTTAGACTCCTCTTTCAAGATATGTAATTGGGAGATAATAAGCCTTCCCAACTTCTACAGGACATGAAAAACTTGGTTGAAAGAGACATGAAGAATGATGTGTTAGAGTCTGTGGTTGCAGGGTCTTCCGTTCAACATTCAGCGGATTCTCCCCATTTCAAGTGATACCTTGCTAAATCTAGCTAAAATCACTGATAAGATAATGGAAATATCTGTCATAACAGCCATGATTGCAGCAATAACTGAATTAAGTGAGTTGAAAGCAATCAAAGCTGAAATTAATGACTAAAATTAAAAAGACTAAAATCACTTCAACAGCACATAGTTAGGCGAAGTCGTTTTAATCTAATTCTGAATCTCGAAGTTGCACAAAATCGAATTCGGATTATTGTAACAATTCTAATAGACTTTGTATCATTATACGTTTTCAGATAAAGCAAATAGATGTATAAAGCCATGCAGTTTCCAGGGGAATCAATTGAGTACGTCTGTTTCGGTGGCAAGAAACGTTGTGACTAACCATAGCAGTCTCTTTGTTTCTAAGCAGGAATTTCTAGTTGATTTTGGTGCAATTGCATGTTGCTATTCTAGGACTTTCGTAACTTAGTCTAAGCAGCAATCAGAATGCCTGTATACTGTGAATGGATTATGGGTTTCCACTTCAGGAACTATAAAATTGAATATTGAGATAGATTTTTTTTTAAAAAAAGAATTCCTATGGACTTTTATTATCGCTGAAGTCATTACACCTATTCCACGGGCTGACGTCTTGGAAAGTTTTACTCTGTTATTAGATATTGAAAATCGCAGAATGATAGAAAAACGTTTTAAGTCAAATATTCATTGTTCTACCCATGGATGAACTCGTGTCTCTCTTTATTGGCAAAATTAAATAGCCTTATTACAAATTTATTGCAAGAAATGACTGTGAGAATAGTTATAAAATAGAAGAAAGATATTTTTTGCAATGAAACTATGGTATTTCAGCAATATAAGTTTTACTAATCGTAACCATCAGATTTATAATTTTTCTTGTTATTTTATTAGAAAATGGCAGAAAGTTATCAGTTTTTCATTGGCGTTATAAGAATTTAAATAATATAAATTTTGTATTTTTTTTTTCTAATGTGTGTGTGTTATGGGTATCCTTTTACCTAATAACAGATAATAAGTAAGTTAAAATATCTGGATATCCTTTTATCTTTCAACTTCATTAAAATGTAATACATTAATAAAGTTTGGTTATTAGTAGTATACAAAATAGAAGCATTTAGTTGATAGGGTAATTGTTCCATTACTTTTATATGCCATCTCAGAGCTAATATTTCAATTTATTCATGTATGTATTTAACCATAATGTCTTATATACACGCAAATAATGCGCTGATATATATCAGCGCATTATTTATGGTAACATTATGGTAAATTAAATTTAATATTTTGATTCAATATTATTCTTTTAAATGGTCTATTATAATCATGCATTATTTTAATTATGTAGTTCATTTGTTTCCAAGCACCTAAAATTTTCTTGACAATTAAGTAATTTATTTATAAAACTTTTGAAAACATTTTGTGCGAAGTTCAAAGGACCACTAAATATACTTAACTAACATTTTAAAAGCTTTCTTGAATAATAATGAGTTTAACTAATAAAATGAAGTTTTTGTTTATTTATTATGATATTTGTGAAGAGGTATTTAGAAACTCATTTGTTCAATTCATAAATAAAATATAAATATTTTTAAAAATCTCCGTAATATTTACTTTTTCTAAAGACATATTTGAAAATTGAATATCTTAGTATGACTTCTTTTTTATAAAGAATATTTAATTATTTTAAATTATACATAATCTCGTATTGATTTAATAAGAATGTTCCAAATAAAAATCAATCAAAACATAAAAATAATTTTTTCTTTTATAACAAATTTTATCTCTTAATTACTCCTATATATTAAAACTCAAAATATAAGTTTTTCAGATTCTTAAAATTATTCCAAATAGGATTTGTAAAAAGGAAATTATATGATATTAGTACTGTAAGATATGGAAAATCTACATAACCAACCAGAATAACTATTTAATTATTTACTGCATAAATCTAAATAAAGGGTTGTAAAAAAACAGTCTTAAATCTGAGAATATATTTTTAAAATTGAATATAATTCGTCTTTCTAAATGCGTAAAATGGGAAACTTTTTTATAATGAAGTTACAAGCTGTAGTTGCAGTATAAATGAAATTTAAAAGAGTAATATGAATAGTTATTGATTAACTTTATTACTTATGTCAGCAAAGCAATAATTGACGTCATAAGTTTGAAAATGACGTCAAATTTCGCATTTATTCGTAGAATATTTTGTTATTAGATAAATAAATTTAGAGTTTTGGTATACCATGCCTCCGGAAAGCATTAAATATGTTGGAGAAAATTTAGAAAAATTATATTTATGCAGTTTCAAAAATATTTTTATATGGTATAATATTTATCAATTCAATCAAATAAAAGGTTTAAATATTTTATGAGGTTCAGTATTTGTAATGACACTACCTGTATTATTGAATGAGAATAATTATTTTTTATATCATAATAATTTTCGTATTTGTAATAAATTTCCTATGCATACATCTAATATAACTTTTCAAAATCAAACACTAATATATTATTCTTAGACACATTTTGACCATAAAAATAATCTCACAAAAAGGTCAAAATTACTGAGGATTTAAAAAATAGCATGTATACTTTAAAGTTCTTGAAATTTCATTAAAAATTTAATGAAATGCATTTTTTGTTTAAAATTTAAATTTATTTTAAGCTTTGTTCACAGCATTAATAAATATCATACGTTGAATACATGTTGCGAATAATACAACTTTTGATCAAATGAAAAATTACTTGATTATATAAAAATTTTTCATTTGTTGAACAAAATTTCATAATCATAAAAACTTCATGTTAAGCAATTGCTCTATTCGATGCTAAAATATCGTGAAACTTATTTGATTAACATTTAAGTTTTTATCTTTTGGATACATAATTTTAATCATGTATTAGTATTTAGTAACATCAAATAGAAGATACCAATTATATTTATAAAAATGCATTTGGTATCCTTTAATATACATTATTCTTGTTAACGAGGAAGTAAACAGAAAAGAGATTTCTTTCAATTAGAAACTGACTATATTTGATAAATACAAAATCAAATTATAATTATAATTGCGTTGTTAAATTGCTATACTAAATATCACACATATTTGCTAAAAGCACATTGGAACTTTTGCATTATTTTTGAGCCTTCAAGAAAATTCTAATATTTTTAAGACTAATTTAATATATGACCTGGCAGCACCCATTCCATCTCAAAACTAAACTCAGTGACACGACAAACTATATGGAGGCTAAGGCCTTCAGCACCCATATCTGTTTCAATGATCGAGGACCCTGGGGTGGGAAGCTTATGTCACGGTTATGTGGTCACCTTATAGCAAAACTTCCAGAGTTAAAGTTTCCAAGAATACTTGGTTTTCACTTTTATCGAAGAGATGAAAGGCTAAGGCATTCATGCACAGCCCAAGGATCAAACCTCAGAACTTGTGAGCACTACATCTCTGAGATTCTCCATTCCATTTAAAAATATCTAAAAGTTTGAGTACTAACATTTTCTTTTGTCATTAAAAACTACTTTTTTATATAAATCTGGATTTATCAGGTATTTTCCAAAGACTAGTGAATGAGCACCACAGTCCTAAGTTATATTAACTCATAATACGCAATCATATTAATACATAATATAATAAGCTTAATAAAATAGATAAATAATACCAAAAACAATGATTGCTGTAAAGTCATATTAAATTAAATGAGAAAAAGGAAAATCTTTCATCTCAAAGATTTTGATAGAAGTAATTCTAAATCAAATTAAATTTTTATAGCACTTGACAAGAAGTAAAATAAATCATACGATAATTGAGTCAAATTCATGTTATTTTCATCCATGTTCATATCATTCGTGTCTAGAAAAATACAGCAGACATTGTTTGAATATTACACAACATGTGAAGCATCAAGAATATTTGATTGGTTCAGATTGGAATTTTATAATTCTTGAATATTTTAGGATTGTATCAGTCTTTTAGAATGTTACTTAAATGTATCAAATCAATCCTTAATTTCACTAGTTGCCTTCTTTTTTTAGAAGTTTATTTAAACGGAATAAATATTTCTATTTCCTTGTTGTACAATTCAACTACTTATTTACTATCAAGATGCTGGTGATATGCTGGTGATAGTTACCAGACTAAGTAAATAGAGAATAAATATATATATACACAGATATTTTTCATTAATAAGAAATATGTATTTTCTACAGATTATAATAGTAGGGAAACCAGATATTTATTTTTAGCTGCATCATATAGTTTATATTTTATCACCTCTAAGTATCAATGTATTTTTTTTCTGTATGATAAGTGTTTGATACATTACATTCTTCATAATTATTCTCATAATTTTCAATTGCTTTTAAATTAATATTTCAACCATAATTCTACGTCGAAATACTAATTCTCACTTGCTTTGTATCTTGTCTTTTTATAAAAAAGACTGCATATGCTTCATATTTAATTAAATATAAGACAAAGATCCAGCACATGGATGTGTCGAGCTTAATGATGAGACGTGGATTTCAGATTATACACTATTTTCAATAAAAAAGGCGATTTTAATCTTGTACTTTATAAAATAACTTTCGATAAGTTTAATGTTTTAAAATTATCTACTTTTATGACATACATCTTGAATTTGCATTCAATTCCCCATATTATTCAATGTTTAATTTGAATTTAGTTATTTCATGTCATCTGAAATAATCAATGTGTTTATGCTATGAATTTACATATTCAAAAAGACGTTTTCATTTATTTCTTATTTAATTGTAAAAGCTAGAAATAATATTTCAGTCAATCAGTCAATTATAGTGTTAAACTTTGAATGCAAGCAATTTGAACACAATAAAAAAAATTAGATCTCACAGGAAATATTAAAATTATTTTCAAACTGTACTATCAAATACATTTCAAAAAGGATGTCAGGATACATATATATCTTTGTACGAATACACACACACACACACACACACACACGCACACGCACACACACACACGCACGCACACACACGCACGCACACACACGCACACACACGCACACGCACACACACGCACATACATGCGCACACACGCGCACACACACGAACACGCACACACGAACACGCACACACGCACACACACACACGCACACACACACACGCACACACGCACACGCACACACGCACACACGCACATATATGTGTATATATGTGTGTGTATATATATATATATAT
>JAPDSC010061366.1:0-17494 GCA_026290005.1 Latrodectus geometricus
TTCAATAACACTGAAACGTGCATTTATTATATTTGTAAAATATAATAATTTCTAAATCAATGGAATAAAAACAAAGCTAATAATGCACAGAAATAACCCTATTTTAATTTCACCAATTTCACTGTCTTATTTTTTTTCTATAAACATTTCACTATAATAATTAGATTAACTGTAATCAAAACAGTTTATTATCATTAACTAACACATCATCTTATAATGAAGTGGATGATAAAATAATAAATAAGGGAGTGAGTGTTGGCCCCTAATTATCTAACATTATAAAATAAAATATTATTAGAGTAAACGAACTATATAAAAAATTAAATACAAGATCCATTTAGTATCTTTTTATCATCTAGTTTCATCAAATTGCTTTTTTTATATCTTTATAATAGTTTTTTGAGGAAAAATATGATTATTAAGAAATCAAATATGTAGATTAAAAAATTTTACAGTTCTTTAAAATGTTTTATATATAACAAATAGCTTCATTTTGACAAAAAAAAAAAAAAAAAAAAAAAAAAAAAAAAACCCTTTAATTCTTTAATTTGAGCTAAATGTACACTTTACAACAAGAGATGAAACTTAATAGATAAAGATAAATGTTTCACTTATAAACAACCATGATTTGAAGGTTATACTAAAACAATTTTAAGCAAGAACAGTAAATTAACTTTGATATTATGCAAATAAAAAAAAAATACATATAAACTATCAACTTTACAGTTAAAAAGTAATATTTTTCCCATTCAAATTAAAATTTTAAAAGAACATTTTGCCTATAAGTATCCCATAAATATAAATTCAAAGCAAAAAATATGATTGAAATTTACTGTGAAATAATAAAAATAGCAACAAAATTTTAAAGCCTGCTAACTACAGAAGCAATAACAAAATTTATGTTTATAAAATTTCTAAGGAATTTAAAACTTAGTGTTATTCATCGTTATTTGAAATAATCAATAAAGAATTGAGTTGTAATTATTTTATCGATACACATACATTTAATTAGATAAATGTTTATTTAATAATCTCAGAAAAGTATTTTAAACCACTTTTTTGTTAGTTTTTAAGCTACATGATTAAACCATCAATAAAACAGCTCTATTGAAAAAAATATTTGATTTTTTATAATTATTTTTATAATAAATATTTTAATCAATTTTTTAAATTATCATATTTCTTTTCCACTCTTTTTCAATTCACAATTTATTACATCATTAACATGTTAAAAAAAATTTTATAGATTGTATAAGACAAATACTGATCACAATACAATTGTTTCATAGATTTTTAATCTATGAAATCAGTACGTGTACAAAATAAAACAAATCATGTTTTTTATATCATCAAAAGTTATATAAAGTAATTTAAAAAATAATGAAGTCAAAAATTTTAATCTAAGATATATGAAGAAAATATACATAAATTAATTCTTTCTTTTGATGTGCTTATAAGAACATCTTTCCAAAATAAAGTCTAAATTTTAGAATTTATAATAATATATTTAAAATTTTAGAGGGGGGGGGGAACAACAAAACAAGATATGCTTTTTATTATAATTTAATTTTTGTGTTGTAAAACAAAGTGCATAATGATGTATCCAATATCGGTGTTATATATTCTAGCATTTAATGATTACATAAATGAATTTAGCTGGATTTCAGTATTCAATTCCATTTAAAAACTAAAAAAGTTTAAAAAATAAAAATGTACATATACACACCCATATTTACATTCTCTTCCTACAAACTGTGCCATTGTTCTAATGGTGATAACTATAAACAGAAAAATACAAGAATTTATATCATTTACAAATTTTTCTACACTAAACATTCAACTGAAATTGAAGGAAAAAAACTTGAATTTAATTTTAAGCAAAAGTATAAACAGAATAAATCCATTATTGTTAGTATAGCAAATGAAATTTAAAAAGAACAGCAAAATTTGCTGAAAAAAATCTTATAAACACTTTCACTTACTATGAAAAGGATGACTAACTACAATGGTAGCACATCGTGTAACTGTAGATTTCAGTAAATCATGTGCAAATAATGTGAATTTTTGTTCATCAGTCAATTCAGATTGAGGTTTATTTAGTAGTTCTTCTGGTTCTAATGAAGGAAATTTCTGAAAGTAAAATAATTTATTAATAAAAACAAATAACAATTTGTAGAAAACAATTAGCAAATTAGTCTTAAATGCTTAATTTAATAAAATAACTTTCTATTGTTTCATAATTATAGCAATCAGATGTTTAACAATTGGTAAAATTAAATTGATGGTATTACTGAAATAAATTATGAATATTCTTCACCAGCAAGTAATATTTAAGTTTAAACTTTAATGAATTAATTTTATTGGATAATTTAAGAAGTAAAAAATAATTTGTAGAAAGTATTGCAAATACAAAGCTAACAAATAAAAAAGCTGTTACAAAAAACATACAAAATTTTAATAAAAATTACAAAAATTATTCCACAAATTAAATTTAATTGCAAACTGTGGAGGAAATTCTATTGAGATATGAAGTGAAAAGATTAAACAAAGATGTGTTATAAAATTCTATTTATAGTCAGACATTAGATGAAGAGAAAATATTTATTATTGAATAAATTCTGTATGCAAGGAATTGGTTACTAAGTTGAATTCAGATTTATTTTATAGTACTAATTAAGCAATTTAATATAACTATGAAAAAAAATCATTATTTAAAAATAAAAAAAGAATAAGCATTTTGAAATTTTTTAAAAATATGTTATTTTGATTAACAATACACATTTTAGTTAATATTACTGTCTGCAAGTTTGAGCATGCAAGAAACAACAGATTTTTCTCTTTAAAACACTGTTTAACTTTTAAGGACTTTTCTCAAATCCAAGTAGCGAAATTTAGTCATTCTCTATTTGAAATCAGGGATAATGCAATGAAGCCATCAGATTTAAAAAAAAATTCAACATCACTAAAAATATCATAGAATTAAATTAATCAAACTCATTAAGTGATTGACTGAAGGACTAAGTCAGCTACCTGCTCAACAAAAGCAAATTTAACTGCAGAACAAATGCAATGCAATAAAAGCTGAAATTTTTATGCCCAGATTTAATGTTTTAATATAAGTTTGAAAAGGTGCAATCATTGTTTGAATTTACATTTTAAAGTCATATTTTAAAATTATTTTATGATTCTGAAATCTCCCGAAGTTCTTAAAGAAATTTCTTCATAGTAAACATTAAAAAAGAATGTTCTATTTTTCAGAATGAATTTTGCTCTGATTTTCCTGATTTTCAATTATTCTGTTTTTAACTATAAAAAAATCTGAAAAAAAAGTTTTACCTCATAGACTATTACATGTGTAGACATTTGAATGAAATTTGTACATAATCTTGGTAGTAATCCTCTATATAATCCAAAGAATCCATCTATGCTTTTGATATGTTTCACTAAAATAAAAACAAAATTTAAGAAAAACATAATATAAAAAATCAAAAATTATTCAATAAAACAAATAAGATCTTAAAAATGCAAGTTTTTAAAACAAACTTCTAAAATAAATAACAAATTCGATTTTTTTTTTTATTCTGAGACAACAGTATTTATTTTCATTATTTTACTCACTATCTTTCACAATTTTGATATCAAATTGTAATCAATTTGCTCCTTTTTTAATGCAAAACTTTGTTTTTCACTATAGTTATGAAACTAAAATTATTAATCATAGAATATTAATTTGAAAAATAAAAATTAACTTGCCACTATTGTAAATTATCAGTAGACAAAAAGGAACAAATATTTTTTATTCATGGAAAATACATATGCTACTATTCCACATTGCTTAGTACTCTTTCATTTCGTTATCTCAGAAGGGCAAAATAGATACAAGGTTTTTACAGCTCTACAACATTAAAACAGCAAGTTACACAAAATACTATTTCAATTAGTTTATCATTTAAATTATAAATGATTGCAATTTAAATAAACTTCATCATACTATATTGTATATGTAGCAATAGAAAATATTTACGTTGTACATCAACAATTCTCAACCTTTTTTTTTTTTTTTCTAAATTGATCAATTTAACGACTGAATAATATTTAAGACTGATTAAAATCATAAGCTTTGTTTTACATTGAAAATCTGCAAACATTTTTATATTTTAAATTTAAAGTTTTATAAAGTCTATCATACATATTTCTTAATAATTTAGGCTTAAAAATAGATAATTGTGTTAAGAATTTGGATTTTCAATTAGGCAAATTTTACTTTTATGAACAGTGAATTTAAAAAATAAAGTTAACATTGATTTAACAATATTTACATAATATTTCCATTAAAATGAAATTGCACAAATTGAAATGACAAGGGCGTGGATGTATAGCAATTACAATTCACATTTTTGCTTGCATTTTAGGAAAGAATACCTTAAATAATCCATTATTAAGTTCAATTGATTGTTTAATCATCATCAATAGAAAAGTAAATTAATGTCTATGTATTGTAAAATAAAAATATTAGTTGAAATCCCTTTTTTTTAAAGAAAAAGTGGTATATACATAATTGTGTATATATATATATATATATATATAAGCATCATAGTGACAAATCAATCTATCCATAATTTTTCATAAAGAGTACATGAATACAACTATTTCAAAACTGGGAAAGACAACAATTTGACAAGTTAAAAATTAATATTTAATAAAATTTAAAAATATTAACAAAGTTAAATAATAAGGAGTTTATTCTATTTTTTAATACAATAAATTTCATGTCATTTATTTAACATATATATAACTTAATTTAGTTGTTTTAAAGTAAAGATGTAATTTATACAATTCATAAGCTGTAAGCTTTGAATACCATTTGCCTTTGTATACCCAAAAATTTATTTTCACTCTTTTCTTTACAGTAACAACTATTTAACAGGTCATGTGACATTTGATTATATTATATCAAATACATGAGTAAAGAATATATTCAAAACTTCCAAAAATAAAACTAACAGATGATTAGCATCCTATATTTTAATGTATTTAAGTAATTTTAGATATTTTTGATATAAATTATGCTAAGAAACTCATAAAAAATATTATTGAAATTAGATTTTGTTTACTATAAGCAAATACTCCAGGTAACGCTAAAGCTGGTTTTCCAAGAAGGGTGCGGGTTGGTCTCGGAGGGAATGGTTCATGTCCAATCTGAAAATTAAAAAAAAGTAAAATTTTTAAATTGCTTTATGGGATCACTATTTCACTTTAGACTAATTTCAGTAAATTTACTCAGTAAGATATTAATCGTTCAGACAATGTTAGTCAAATCCGCGACCAAAAAATATAAAAATATTTCAGCTGATCAAGAGTACTTTCAGATCAAATATTAACTTCCATAAATGCAGAGAAACCATTTCATTACTTTAAATTTTAAGCCATTTCTCGAAACGAATCCTAATAGCTACTTTACCTGAATTAATACTTTAACATATTCAAATGGATAGCCAGCAGCAGTAACTCCTAATTTTCCAAACAAATGAAACCATTCAAACCTATTTTCATTCATATCAATTCGACCTTGCGCATAAGCCATCGTTAATTGATGTCTAAACACTACTCCCAAATATACAAATCAAATGCAACTAAAAGTAAACAGACCTCACAGAACAACTCTATGAACCGGATGATGCCACCTTAACAAAAATTTGTTGAAATATTAATGTTTATGCTTTTTCTTCAATCTTAAAGATTCATGCTGAGCTCAGCGATTGCATAAATTAGTAAAATCATTCTTGAATCGAAAAGAATAGCGCTCATATAAATATAAAAGCTCAAATTTTAAAAAGTATCAGACAAAACCACAATCAAATCCCTCAATACTTTCCAAAATAAAATGCTGCGCAGCCTTCTCGGAGCACCTTATTACCTAACGAATAATTCTATTCACAGAGACCTGAAGATTGATTACCTCTCACAACATATTGCCAAGCTTAACATTAAATTCTTCAACGAAGCTGAGAACTGCAAAGAGGCAAAATTCAACGAAATTTTCCACTGCACTAACTTAGCAGAGGATGTTAAAATCAGACCGCTGGCCGCACATTACCACAGTGACGCGGTTCTGTCCAGCCATTTCCATTCCAAATTGTAAATATTTATTTCTTATTCGAAAAGTTCTTCTTCTTCTTTCTTTTCTCATGACGGCTTGTAGCCACCATCCAGTGAGCGTTCGCCTTTCGGACGAACCCTCTCCCCCTCCTCTCTTAACCACCAGACTCTTCCTACCTATTTCTTTTCCTTACTGTCCGATTTAATACATCAAGACGAAGAAGTAAAAGCAGCTTCGCTGCTGTATGCTTTGTTCCTCAACATGTTTAGAAGTTTAGAAGTTAAAAAGTATTTATTACTACCTTCGTTGATTAAGATGGTTGGAAAAGACTCGCCAGCTCAAACATATATTTCTTCGTAAACTAATCAAAAGTTTTAAGATAACTTATTGCATTCAGTCACACAAATTCGAAAAGAATAAAATGAAGCAATTAAAAATGAAATTAGATAATAAAAGATTTTCATTTTAATAAGTAAGAAGTAGTAGAATGAATAAATTGTATACAACAAACTATTTATAAGGTATATTTTATGAAATTTTGATTCAAGAAAATCTTTAAATGAACATATTGTTTGAAAGGTTAATTTGCATTTTAGGTCCCCTACATCACCAACTCGAGAATTTGATGCGCTTTTTCGCGCATGATCATTAATTATTCTTTTGTTTTAGCCTTTTCATTGGTCGCTAATTAAGTTTCACTTTGAAATAGTGGTAGAATTTTCGCCATGGCATGTGTGATTTTGAAAATTCGCCAAGTAGGGGACCTAAAGCGCATTTTCACCTTTTGAAACATTCATGTATCACTCCAGAAAAAAATGCTTATCTTTTCATAACTATCTTTAACAAAAAAATAGTTACAAATTTCTTAGAACTGGCATTACAGAAGAAGGGAATTTTCTAAAACTTGTTGAAAGCAAAAATATCGTCAGAAGGAAAAATTCATGTCATTTGAATGAGATGCATAAAAAAATGAGGGCTAGTTAAAAGATCACTGTTTTTACAAATATATAGCGAGATTCAAATAAGTTAAGGAATATCAGAATTGATTGAATGATGATAAGTCTTCTGTTAAATTCAGTAAGCAGTTGAAAAATATAAAGACTATATGTAAGAGTGCCAGCAGTTTCAAACTAATTTCAGTTTATACAACCAGTATTTCAAAACGACTTTGTTCCTTGTCATATAGCTATTACATAATATTTAAACTTCCACTGCTATTTAGCAATTTAAATTATCTCTTATCTAGTGCTATATTTGATTTTATTATAAAAACACAGTGGAAAATTTAATGTTTTAGTATTAATTTATTCATGTAACAGTGCAAAATCTTAATAGTGAATCTTAAACGCAAGCAACCCATACTTTCTTGATTAAAATGATAATAAAATCAAACTAAAATGTATGGGTTACTATGAAATGTAAATTTAGAAATTGAAAGTTTGCGCTTTAACAAAGTTTAAAATATTTTATACAATTTATATGTAACACAGTTATGTTAGAAAATTAAATTCAAGATTGAAATGTTGCAATATCACAATGCATAAAATCACCAATATAAAATTAAGCCAAGAAAAATGAGAAACCTGAAAAGCTGATTAATTAAAAGCCACTCAGACAATAATTTTTTTGTATATGCAATCATATATTTATATCAATTAATTTTATTCTATTTTTTCTCATAAAATAATTTTCTTTTTAAAAGAACATCTCTGAAAGTTTTTATGAATTCTTTTAATAGAACGAAGAATTTTTTTAATACCATAGTTATTATTGGCTTGATTTTATATGTTGCTTTCGGTAATGTTTGTTTCTAAAATGTAAATAATATTTAAAATATATTTAATAACTTTAAGTTTAATAAAAAATAAATTTATTCTAATCGACTTATTTTTTAGTTTAAATTACTTCGTTATAAACTCATTCTTTAGTAAATAATAAAATTTCAGTCTGTTTTAGTTTTGCACATTTTTCTATCCATCATTTCATAATTTAAATAGTAATGGTAGTCAAAGAGCTTTGGTTCTGCACTGGGCTGATACAGAGATCTGTGATGTTACTGTATTGATACAGTTACTGTGTTGATGTTGATACAGTTATTGTTAGATGTTGATACAGTTACTGTGTTGATGATCTGTGAACTGTTAGAGGTTTGAAGGCATGTTTCTTATGTAATTATTGGTTAAATGCAAATTCAAATGATAAACTCGGACAGTAAAAATCAACTTGTCAATAAATCATCCTGAGGTTTCATGAAAAATAATACTGAAATAAATACTTTCATGAGAGCTGTTATATTCTACTTCTAAAATAGAAAATACTAAACCAATATAAAACTTTGTTACTGATGACACTTGAAAACTTCAAGCCCGCCCGTCATGAGACTAGGCGAATGAAGTCAGAGAGAGAACGACTTCCGTTTTTTGAATAGAACACACTCACACGAAGGTGAAAGTACGACTTTTGTCTCATAGATGGTAGCACCATCTTAATATTCCAATTTAGAGATTTAAACCAGTGAAGACACATAGTCTGGCTCCAACCACCCCAGAGGTATTAATTTGTAATGGGAACACGGAGGACATTGCGACCCGATTTATGTGCCCCAGTTGCCATTAGTGAACACGACGGATCTTCGGCTAAGCCAGGATTCGAACGTACCACCTTTTGGCAACGAGAACAACGTCCTAACCAATTAGGCCACCGTGGTCATATATAAAACTTTAAAAATTCTAATATAAAACTTTAAAATTTCTAATTGATTTAACAACGCAATACGAATATATGCACAGTTTCTCTATATAAGTTTCTTTCCATGTCTAAATAAAAACAAATTTAATCTAGATATTTTATTTATAAATGTCCACCATGTCACTAAATATGACACATTAATCCCCCACAAGAAATTTACAAATGGCACTAGAATACCCGGTATGACGGAAATATTCGAAAAATGTGTATATCGTATCACAACTACAAAGTCGCATATGATTTCACTGATTACATAACAACAGCTTACGTGACGGAAAAATCAAAAGGAACAAATAGAGTCGAATAAAATACGTCATAGTTGTAAGGTTAAATAAGACATGACAACAATATCATGCATGATATAAAAGTTCAAAGTAATTAAGCAAATTCAATTGATATCTGCTAATATTTTTAATTAAAAAACTTTAAATGATTAAAAAGCAGCATCATATAGGACAGTAAAAATCTACAGAATGATAAAAAATGCAAATAAAGGTTTTATCTGTATATACCTCACAGTTACAAAGATATCCACAACTGCACAACAATATTATGTACAATGGAAAATTTCAATGTGAAGGTACAAGAGAAAAATATAGAATCCGTTTATTATTAGTAAATAAGTCACAAAATTAGACATGATATCACATGAATATATATATATATATATATATATCGTTGTTGTTGTTACTTATGACACTTGGCGAAGCTAATCCCGCTCATCAGGAACTGGGCGAATGAAGTCAGAAAAAGCTTCTTCCGTTTTTCGAATAGAGCGCTCTCATACGAAGGTGGAAGTACGATTTTAACTCATAGATGGCAGCACCATCAAGGCATTACAATTTAGAGATTGAAACCAGAGAGGACCAATAGCCTGGATTCAACCACTACCAGAAGTATTAATTTGGAATGGGAACATAAAGGACATTGTGACCAGACATATTTCACATGCCCCAGTCACCATTAGTGAACACGACGGATTTTCTATCGACGATGGGTCGAACTTACTACCTTTTGATAACGAGAATGATGCTTTAACTAACAAGGCCACCAGGGCCCATATATATATATATATATATATATATATATATATATACTGAATCATGTATATTCTTGCTTTCTTCTAATACTTTTGCTATCATGATATAGTTTATTATAAACATTGCCTAAAAACAACTGTATGTAAGCAATCTATTAAATTGGTACATGTACTTAGTACTTGATTGCTATTGAGCATCTTTTCCCTCGAATTCAAATAAAAAAGTAAGAAAACAAATATTTTCCAAAATCTTTTCAAATAATAATTTATTTAAAGAAAATTTCAAATTAAATTTTTTTTTCATTTGAAATAAACAATAGATGTTTTTATAAACAAATTTTCATGAGGTACAGCATACATTTAATTACTTCTTAAAATTCCCTTGGAATTTCTCACCAAAGAAGATTTTCCACTGCTAACAAGTCTATTGATTTCTTTATATAAATAAAGAAATTTTGAATTTTGATATATTAATTTCAATACTCTAAAAAAGTCAACATGATTTCTATTTACGGGTCTTTTCTAAGATTACCCCTTTTTATCAGAAATCCATAAGCGATGTTGATGTTTGTCGAAACACAAGGATTAATAATTCTGCATTAGACTTTTCCTTTTATTTTGTTTCTCTCCGTTCTATAGTTTCCTTCTTAGATTCCTACAAAAACATAGCTCTCTGGAAAATATAAGTGGTCGAAAGCCGTTCCAGAAGGGGAATAATTAGAAAGACATCGAGTTTCAAGAAAGGTTTCTATCTGGAACACTAAATATTGTTATCAAATTCCTGAAAGAGGAGAAATGGCACACTAATACATTTTGGGTCTATTTATAGTTTTCTGAATCTTCTATGACGTTTCAAATGGGCATGGTAAAGAGCAGATTTTTTATTGGATGCAAAAATTATTTAGAAATACGTCTTCAATACCTTGATACATCCAACAATATTGTTAAAAAAATAACTGAAAAATATTGATGGAATTTAAAATTTTTTTGTTACCGTGGAAAATATTTTTTGTGCCACAGTCACGGAAATACAAATTTTATCCATAATATTATAATGAAACGAAAAATGTAAAAGTATCTATAAGAGTTAGAAACTGCAACATATTATAATATTTAAAATTTTAAAATGTGGAATTTTATTTCTTTATATGACTGCAACTTTTTGTGTAGCGGCATACTTTTAACAATTTAACGAACGACACACAAAGAAAAAGATAGTTAAGAAATCGTTTGCTTACCTATAATGCGTTATGTAAAATAGTTTATGATAATAATTTTGAATATAAAATGAAATAATATGATATGCACTACAAAAACAATAGATAGTTCATGAAAGGATTAATTACAAAATAATAAGAATACTTTTAATGAGAAATTTCATTTTAATGTTTCATGATAACTTCATTTATATTGGTACTTAAAAATGACAATGCTGCTCTATTATCGTTTTTTACACTTAAGTATTCATCTTTTTTTTTCATTTTTACGTCGGTTAACACTGTGAAAAGAATTCACATAAATAAAATGTAAAAATTGGGTACTTACGTTTTAGCATCACCACAGATTTCTAAGCCGATTTCATTATAAAGAAATATCCTTATAATTAGAAAATTTCTTTTTCTACTTATAAGTAAACTTTTCATAATTAGTAAAATAAATTTTCTAACAAAAGATTAATCACTAATTTTACTTAAGTTTTTGCGCTAAATTAGCTGCGGTGACGCTAATACGAAAGTACGGAAAATTGCAATTGTAAATATTGGGAACACATGAAATTTTTCACGTGAGACGGATATTTCACTTTATGAAAAGTCACACTGATCAAAGATAAAAATTAATTTTAACTGTTAAATATGATACATTAACTGTAAATTCAAGTATTATTTTACAGTGTATTTTTCTTGATCTAAACAAACCTTACTCGTAATAAAAAAAGCATTATAATTGTAACTATATACATTTCCAAAATTAGGCCGCGTACTTTATGAATTATATGACACACAAAAATACTGATTGATAATGGTTGAGAATCATCACTGCTCTAAGCTTCGTTCGTCTGGCTTCGATTCTAAAAAATCGTTATAAAAACGAATTAACCAAAAAAAAAAAAAAAAAAAAAAAATTTTAGCTCTAATCCTTATAGAAAGATAGTCACTTTACACGATAATGTTTTTAAAAACGCAGTTTTGTGATTCGATTGAAAATGTAGTTGTTTGTTAATTGCGATTTTATTATTTTCAAATATTATTTAAGTTTTACATTTTTCTATTTAGCTGAAATTTCGTTTTAGGAAAAAGCTACTTCGTAACATGATAATATTTATAAATTAGTGGCTATAATTTTCAGACTCAAAATTTTGTTATAAGGGTTAAGCCATTGTATTGAAATATCTAGAAATTGTTATACGGAGACAGCAACATTGTTTCCTATTAATGGAAAACAGTAGTTTTGATTTTTGTTGTAACTTTTGGCATTTGGCGAAACCAAGCTCGCTGGTCAGGGACTGGGCGAATGAAGTCAGAAAGAGCGTCTTCCGTGTTTTTAACAGAGAACCCACTTACGAGAGTGGAAGTATGACTTTGGCTCAAAGATGGCAGCACCATCTGGTCTTCCAGTTTAGAGATAGGAATTTAGAGAAGAGCCAAGGCCTGGCTCCTAACACCCCCAGAGGTATTAATTTAGAATGAGAACATGGAGGGGATTGTAACCACGACATATTTTACGTGCCCCTGTCACCATTAGCGAAACACGGCGGATGTTCGGATGAGCCGGGATTCGAACTCACTATCTTCCAACAACCAGGCCACCGTGGTCTAAAGTCTACATTCAAA
Source organism: Latrodectus geometricus (assembly GCA_026290005.1). Classification (NCBI taxonomy): domain Eukaryota; kingdom Metazoa; phylum Arthropoda; class Arachnida; order Araneae; family Theridiidae; genus Latrodectus; species Latrodectus geometricus. Next base: position 12,719 of record JAPDSC010061366.1, read on the forward strand.
ATCAAGAAACAAAAACAGTAAAAGATTTACATACATAATCCAATAATATTACATTTTTAAATATATATTAGCATATAATAATACAATTTTAAGATATAAATGAAATTAATTTTAAAAAACTAGTTGCTTCCCCCCCAATAATGGACCATCTTTAAAAATGTATTATATTTAATATTTTAGAGTGTTGGAAAGCTGAAAATAGGTAGAGAGGAGAAAATTATACAAGTTAATATTTAAGATAAATTAAGTATAGTTTATACTATTGAAATAAAATAATTTTATCCGTGATTTTTAAACCCATATACGTATATATTGTGTACCTATTAAATTTTAACAAGTGGTTTAATTTAATAAATTAAACTATTGCTTTTATTTTAGAAAAAAATTATGTCAAATTTTCTTAATTAGTGTTAAGCAATTTAGCATATAATTCATTTCAGTTACTGTGGGTGTACTTTTACACCGAGAACACACATATCTTGTTAAAAGTTAAATCTCAATTGCCTTCATTAAATGATGTCTTTAAAAATAGGAGAAATTGTGTTTTTAGTGTTCCGTCGAGTCGGAAATATGAAGCTGTAAAAGCAGTAAAGCCAATTTAGAGTCTTATTTTCCGGAAATAAAGCTTCCTCAATTGTGCTCGTTATCAAAATGATATCATTGCGATAGAACTATTGGATGAGACAAAAAGAAAGTTATATATATGAATACAAAATACAGTAAAAGTACATATTATTAATCGTAACCATGACTTATAATTGATTTTTTTATAAGTGTGATTATATCATTTATAATTATGGGGAATTTATCTTATCAAAAATATTGAAACAGATGTCTTAAATGATGTATTTTCTAGAAGAAAAACCAATGGCCTTTATGAATTTAAAAGTTTTTACCAGGGGGATGTTTATATACAAATACGGCGTTGATGAGCGTGTGATGGCATTTTAAAGAGATATTCCACGGCCAATTTGGGTAGAAAGTTTTTGGAATTCCATGAAATATCATAACTATGTAAAGATTGAGTTACATTTTTATTGAAGATATTCATGAATATTCTGAAATTATATTCTCAGATAAAGTGTGGACGTGTGTACAGCAAAGATGTACAGAATAACCTTATAGACTTGGACCATTCAAATTTATTAAATTTAGGATTTATCACATCTTTAAATTTTGTTGTTGTACTAATGACACTTGACAACATCAAGCATGCCTGTCAAGAGACTAAGCGAATGAAGTCAGAGAGAGAGAGAGACTTCCGTTTTTGAATAGAGCACCCTCATACGAAGGTGGAAGTATGACTTTTGGCTCATAGATGGCAGCACCACCTGAATCTTCCATTTTAGAGATTGAAACCAGTGAAGACCCATAGAATGGCTCCAATCACCCCCAAAGGATTGATTTGGAATGGGAACAGGACATTGTGACCCGACATATTTTACATGCCCCAGTCACCATACGACGGATCTTCGGCTAAGCCGAACATCCGTCGTGTTCACTAAGCCGGGATTCGAACTCACCACCTTTTTGTAACGAGAACTACGCCCTAACCAACCAGGCCATCGCAGCCTTCTTTAAATTTTAAATAGATTAGAATTAGGTTTTTTTTTAAGTACTACAACAATTGTATTTAAAATTATTATTACCGAAAATTTAATTTTAACAATTTAAAGGATTTTTAATTATATTTTATTTTAGCTATGCAAAGCATTTTTATGCTACAGTCATATTATCTGGATTAACTATAGAATGCAATCAAAATTACTGGGAAATGAATCAAAATTACACATATTACAAATTTAGAAAAACAAGGAAGGAAAATTGTCTGATAATATAAAAGAAAAAAGTAAACAGCAGACATTGATGGATTTTAAACAACAGGCCATGTTGGCAGTGGCTTATTTATTGATAATACTATCGTTAATTGCAGAGTCCTCAACACACATATACTGCTTTATATTCAGGTCATTTATAAATAGGTCATGGTTGCAATATCCTCTATGTTAACTGATACCTCTGGGGGTGGCAGGCCAGTTATTGGGGAGTAATCTGCTTGGTTCCTGCTACTGAATTACGAAGCCCTCCCCCAGCTGCTATTTAACTGATGGCGCCCAACTCAGAGTCAGGTACAGGATGGTACAGAAACAACAGCCATGTTTTTTAATCTGACTTTTATAAATTTAGATTAGTACACCAGCAAAATTTATAAATATTACACACTTTTATAAATTCTGCTTATGTACTGGCTGTTCAAGCTCCTTACAAGGTTTGAAAAAATTCCCACATTCATTATTATAGAGTTGCATCTGGAATTTTGGAAGCACCGATTCGCTTGAATCATTGTTAGGAATCATGGAATATGCTGGCTGTTCAACAATTCTACCCTTGTAAAGTGTTGACATTCGGTGCTGCCTACCCTGTCTAGTGGTCAGCGTGCATTACTGCGGATAGGTAGGTCTTGGGTTCGAATCCAGGTTCAGGCATGGATGTACTGTCTTTGTCCTTTCCTTGTATGAATGGTTGCCAACCCTATAAACGAATACCAAAGACATGTGTGGTAAATTATATAAAATTTCCAGTTATCCTCTTCAATGTGAGTTTCAGGCATGTTAGCATAGAGCTCCAAAAATGTCCGTCATAACCTAACCGAACTTTGAGATTCGATTAATTCGCTCTTTTGTATTGGACGCATGGATTTTACATGCAATATGTTTCTAAGCGATTTAAATCTAAAACGTGAAAAACATTTGCTTAATTTTATATAGAGATTACATCCATTATAGTTTTCAGTAGTAATCCTAAAATGATTTACAGGTAGAATTTCTCTGTTGCAATATTTTTGTCTCATTGAAAACAATTTTTATGCAATTAATTTATTTTTAATTTCTGCTATTTGTGTTTTAATCTTTCAATTTTACATGCGTACGGTTAAGTTCAATTTTATTCTTTATTTTTAGAATATATAGAATTCATTCATACAAAATTTGAATTTTTAGCTAATTTTTAAAGATTGAAGAATTAAATACAGGATTCTTATAATAATCAAATGCTGGCTTTGGAGTTTTCTGGTTTGAACAAATTAATGGACTTGATAAACCTCCGCTGAACATGGGGATGTGTATTATCATCACCATCATCAAAATTTACGGTAGATTTAAGGTTTATTTTATCAATTCCATTAGACATTCTCAAAAATACTATCAAATTAAGAAAAAATTGTTTTATTTTCATACTTGTACTTAAGATAGTAATCCAAGAAATAATTACATTTGAATTATATATGGTTACAATTTGGTTCCAATAATCAAATTACTTGATTTTAAAACTAAAACAGCTTCATTTCGTTATATTTTACACCATTTTAGAAACAAAAGAAGTCTTTATGAAAAGGATACAAATATTTCATGTAATATGAAATTATAATTATAATCAAAGTGAAAAGTGAATATTTTACTTAAATGGAAATGATAATAAAATATAGTGAAAAATATAATGAGATACATAAATATTATAAGAAAAAAAAATATGATATTTAAAGTGAAAAATATTTAATATTATAATAAATTAATAAATTTGAATGTACGTTTCATTTAGTTTTTAACAAAAACATATCTTTAACAATGTTTCATTTTAATAAATGTATTACATTTTTTTCTTTATTTGTATGTACTTCATTATGCATTTTTATTTTTATCATGTATTTTCAGTATTTAATTATGCATTTTCATTTTTTTATCATGAATTTTGACTATTTTTTGTTTCGTAAAAAAGTTATTTAAAAATCTTACTCATTTTATAGGTTCTTAAGAAATTTAATAAATTAAACAAATCAAAATATTAACTGGTTTTCTTTTCTTTTTTTTTTTTTTTGAATTCTAAATAATAATAAGCATAAATTAATAAGTTTCAATTTCTTAAAATGTAAAATACATAAAAAATATGTATATGCTAGATCAAATTTCTCAAAAATAATGTTCCAATTTTAATAATTGCATTACTGAAACTTTTGATTAAATGGATATGAAATATAAAGTAAAACAAAAATTTTTTACTAAAAAATGCAAGGAAAAAAGACTTTATATTTTCCTGCAATTTTAACCATGTAATTTGATTATTTAAAGGAATCGATAAAATATTCATTCTCCAAAAATCTTACAATTATTAAAATTTAAGATGAGAGAAAATACTTGAATTTAATTTGATATTTTAAACACGAGTTTCTAAAATATAATTCTTTTTCTTTGATTACAGGTTATAAAACAGAAAAAAAATATTTAAATAAAAATATTTCCCCTTATTTTCAATTCATTCGGGTTTTACAAAAAAATAAAATAAAACAAATTGCTAAATTTTGAAAGGGAATATTTTAGAGACTATTTCCTTTACAAGATCATTTATGTTTTATTTCTTAGTTTATTGGTAATTCTATTACATTTCAGTTAAAATAAATTGACATTATATCCATAAAATAAATATTAAATTAATTTGTTATCATATTAAATTAATCAAATTATTTGGGAACTAATTAAACAAATTTTATGTATTAAAAAAATTAATTAGAAGATTCACATGAAATTTTTATATTAAATTTAATTATTTAATTTATTCTATAATTGTTGGTAAAAATAATTTAATAAGTTTTTAAAATTTATTCGGATTTTGTAAATGAAAAATAAGATTAAATAAATGCCATGTATTCAGGGGAAAATATTTAAGAAAAGTTTTATATTTGTAAAACTACTATTATATTTGAAAAACTACGTATATCTATCT
>JAPDSC010061368.1:2145-12626 GCA_026290005.1 Latrodectus geometricus
TTTATTTATTTATTTATTTATTTATTCGTAAATGTGATTTTCCTCGGAGCGAAAAATTATAAGCTCGATTCCATATGTAAACTTTATATAATTTCTTTCGGAATCGTTCTGTGAAAGGCTTCTAGCTGTTTTAAGGTCTATTTTTTCATCCTTGGTTTTAAGCTCTATCTTTACGTCCTACAACTGCTAATATGCGGCCAACTTCGATCAGTTTATATATTTTATCACTTTGGCGAGTTTCATCCGTGCAAGTTGCATCTTTAACATCAAAAATACCTGAACGTAACCAACGAAACTATAATTACACGTAACTGCCTGTACATCATTCTCAATTTTAGCCGCCTGGCTTGCATTTTCGCCTTTATCAAAGAAAAACTGTAAAATGCATTGAATTTTTTCTTGCTTGACTTCATTTTTAACAACTCACAACTTAATAGACCAAACAAATTATCTTAGTGCGAAATGTCTCCTTTTCAATGACATACATCCGAAGTTCTTTTATCGATACTGTACTATATATCGAATACTGTTACCTATCGAAAAAATAATGGATTTCTTTTTCCCCAAACTAATGTATCTGCTATTCGTAACCATAAAATACGGAAAAGTAATTTTTACAAATGTTCTATAAAACTTTTGCGGATATTTATTCCTATAATATTGTGGAAGATGATTATTACTACAGACATTAAAATGTAACAAAATCGAAATAATTTAAGAATCTATTAATAATTTCTAGTTGCAGATTTCTTTAGAGCCTTCAGAGAAGGATAGCATAGGAATTATAATAAAAATCAAATTTCAGTCAGAATTTCCATGTCCAAAATTATAAATCATAAAAGAGAAATTCTTTAAAGTATCGTGAATTACAAACATTTAAAGAAGCTTATTTCTACTGAATAAAATGGAACAAAAATGTTGTTACTGGCACTAGATTTAATCATAATTTGCTGACATTCATTAAATAAATTAATTTAGATTAATATATGTTAATCGGGGAATGTGTATAATTTTTGTCACTAGAATATTATCCAAATACTCCCTGTTTCTTAAAGGAACGAATTGAAATTGGTTTTCGGTTGAATAGGAAATTCATAGAGATTCACGAGCGCACCTTTGTATTATATTCAACCGTTATTTTCTTGTTTACAACAAATAATCCGCAGAAAGGTCCCTACAGCTGAATTTGATTTGTAGGTGCAGGAAAGGTCTCCTATTGTACAATATATTTACATTTTCTTTATTTTCTGAAGGTTAGGTCTGCTCTAAACATGAAGATTATGATTCTACAGAAATTCAAACCGTTCGCTATGAATATAGATTTCATGTAGCTATCACCTGTTGATTTTAGAGTACTACATAAATATTTTTTAGTTTCCTATTACTATTATTTTGTATTAATTATATATATTTCTGTTATATTATGCATAACTTTATTAAAAATAACTGAAATTTTTTAACTACATAAGTGATAACTTGATATAGTATTGTGGATTTTGGAAGATTTGGAAACTAAACTCTGTTTTCCATTTTTCTTTTCTTCAAGAAAGGATTTTTAAATCATATTTTCGACAATCATTAAAAATAAATAAAAAAATATTTAAATCATCTTTGCTAGTTTAAACTAACCATAAAGTGGATGTTTCTTGTTTATTTTGCTTTTTCTTCTGCTCTATTGTCAAGGCGCTAATAGCTCCAGTCAATAAAAGATAGCTTCTCATACCGACGCTTTGTTCTTTACAAAATGAACAACAATATTTTTATATAGATTCGATTCTCAGAGTTCAAGACACAGTGACCCATTCGATGACGCGTATTTGGAACAATCAATGTTTTACGCACAAAATATTCTTTTTGAATTCAAAGTCATCAGGAAAATATGATGCAATGCAATGTTTTCGAAGCTATGGTTAAACGACTTGTGCACCATGTGGCTTTCATGTCGACATCCCATTTAATGCTGGATTTTCCTTCAAGCTCCTCAGTTAATTTCTCTTTAATTAATGGACGTGTATCATCATGAAATCTAAGCCTATCACCTTGGTTAACTTCACTAGGTAAAAATGTGTGTGGGCATTATTTTTATGGGGCTTATCCTTTTAGTAAGAGGATGGGGATTCTGCTGCTTTCTCGAAATTGAGCAACTTGACTCATTTAATCTTATTTTCTTCGAAACACTTGTGCGCAGGATTCCCATTTATGTGTTGTAGGATTTCTAGTATGTGACAACATATGGCGATTCAAGTCACTTTTCAAAAAGGCTTTTGAAAATGTATTACATACGAAAGATTTTTCTCCCGCATGAATCTTCATGTGGCGGTTTTTCTTTAGAGTAAAATTTGTTGCAAGGAGGAAATCATTTATCTAGAATAAATATGTCTATGTAACACTTTTTTTTAATTATATCTGGACACAAAAATACTAAAAAAAAAAAAAAGTGGAACGAATGGTAACCATTAAAGTTTATATTCACACCACATAAAAATTCATGTCTTATTGGCATTAGTAAGCGAATAGGGTTAATTACTGAGAATTTAAAAGAAACACACATGTCTAATTCTCTACATATTCAAAGGAAAACACCCAAATAAAAAAGTGCTTATCTATAAACATGTTCTTATCAATTTGTGAGTTACATCTTTAAGCATACAAGTCATATTGATGCCATGATTTAAACAGTAAAGAATTTTCTTTTTAGAAAAATATTTGGTATACGATATTCTGATTAATTAAGTGCAGCACTTATTTGTTATTTCAAATGAAGGAATTATCATTTTAAAAAAATTAAATTTATGTGAAATAATAACGGTAAGCGTATATAATACAAATTTATAAATTTGTTTTTGTTTTATTATTTTAGGAGAGACTATTTTTTTAAAACATACTATATATATATACATGTTTGTAGTAGTATACATATGTGTAAATCTTACAAAGTGCCTGTTTTTTAGTATGAAAAAAATTGAAAACTCTGTATATTCCTTTATTTGCTTCTAGATAGTTCTCACGTAGTCTTAAATCTTTTTAATGTTTCAGAGTGACAGTACCAATGTTCTTCATTATTTTAATTCATTTGACTCCTTAAAAATATAATTTTTTAAAATGATAAAATGCATTGCTTTTGTACCGTAAGAATGAATAGTTCAAGTGCAAACAGCTTTCATTATAACTGTTCGACATTTTGTTAAAATACTTTACATATGTGAATGGTAAGCGAGATTAAGCAGCTTCTGTAACTCTGACTGCGAACTCTTCCAAAAAATCCTCAATTTCCTGGTTTCCTTTGAATTTCCGAAAGGATTGCGCGTTCGGGTTAAGAGGACGGAGATCCAGTGTTTGCTGGCATTTCCTTGTTCCGACTAACCCACTTGAGAATCTCCTGCCGGCAGAAGTTCAAGGTAGAAATCATGGGGTGGGGATCGAGCACCCCTCACACGAATCGGGCATAACATTTTTTTGAGCGAGAAACGACCGGATAAGAGATTAGGATTAGACATCTGCTTTAACCTGAAAAATGAGCAAACGTGTTGTGTTGCGGTGACTATTGCGGGGACGACACACCCCGAGAGGTGGTGGTGCGTGTGTGTCACTGGGTAAGATCTGTTAACCGGTTAGCAAAATGGAGAAACGAAATAAATAAAGTGTTTAACGATGTTTACTCACTCCAGAAAGCGGCTGCACATCCGAATGGCAAACAAAGATCTGCTGGGGTCGGGTTATTGATATTTGTTCAAGTGTGGGTCAGTAGGGAGTCCCATGAAAGGGGAATTACACACCTAACATGAACTTCAAAGACGCATTTCATTCATGGTGAAGTTCATTCGCAGCAGAGGTTGGATGTCTCTATTTTACCAATGAATGAACGATTGCGAAAATATGTTCTTTTCCGTTGTTGCCACTTCACGCGAAGAAAAGTGAACGAGTTTTTAAACAGGAAAAGATGTCATTTTGAAGAAGTGGGAAGGGCCTTTAAAGTTTAATCCTATTTTTTCGTTTGGTACGTTTTCAAATGAATAGTGCATTTGTTGAAAATAAAAAAGAATGACAATAAAAACAGTGAAAGCATCTTTTAAAAGTTTATGATTTTGACAGTTTTGTTTACTGGAAAATGATGCATATATTTCGAAGCTTATATTAGAAAATTCTTGTTTTTAATATATGCTGTATATGAAACACATGAATTAAATTAATATCTGAATTTTAAATAAAAGTTCTTTACACAGAGACCATCTTTTACATCGCCAAATAAACATACCAATGGCTGCATCTGAGATCGAGAAAGAAAGGGATTAATTTTAATATATAAATCGTAAAGGAAATTATATATACATAAATAACTCAATATGAAAAGTGGTATACAACACATCATAGTTGCTGACAGCTAAAAGATTACAGCTGTATTCTTCTGTTTGACAATGCCCAAGTTTGATATCTGCTTAAGATGTGAATATTTATAATAGTCTGCAATTTACTTGACACTATCCATTTCTCTCGATTCAACCCATACCGAACATAAAAGCATTGGAAAAGGATAATTTAAATGAATCACTTTCTAATAATTACGAAATTTTTAAGTATGACAAGTTGAAATATTATGTAATGGTTTCATCAAGGAAGTTCTCAATCACAATTTATGGCAAAATTGTTTTTAAGTTGACAGAATTAATTCCGAATATTCAATCTCAATCGCATATTTGGAAATATATATATATATAGCCCCCTTTTTTGAAAAGAAGCGTTTCAAAAGGGAGCTTCTTACAATTTTCTGAATAGTTTTTAATTGCTTTCGCACACATTTTTGGTTTAATGCATAACAACAAATCACGTGTGACATTTCAATCTTTATATTCAGAGCATCAAAAATACTTGGTTCGAATCAAACACTACAAATTTCTATTATAGGTTAATTTTTCAACAATATTAATGTAGCTAATGTGCTGAGGGCTCTATTTGCGTTTATTATGAGCATCATTTAAAAATTTAAAATATAACTGAATATAGAGAGAAATTTGTCTCTATGAACATTTTTTAAAAACATTTTTCTCAATTTTTAAAGCAATTGTTAGTTATTCTGAGCGTGCCTCTCACTTATCGTACACTCTGGTGTATACTCTAAAATATATATACACAAATGAGTTCACATTATTAGACTCCTCCACATAATTTTTTTTAATTTTATGACCTATCTAATAAAATATTTTTTAATAACCAAAATAATAAAAAATGTATCTTTTTATTAGGCCAGTAAAATATACTTATTTGAGACAAAATTTCTTTCTTATTAAATTAAATGATTATAACAACTGGAATTTTTCACCAGTTTTATATGAAAAATCAATTAAAAATGACACTCAGTTTATATGGAAAATATAAACTGAATGATATGAATTTATAAGTCATGAATTTTTATTTCTTTAAAGTATATGAAGGATCAGCCTAAACATGTTTCTGTCTTACGTAAAGTTCTAAGCATTTTAATCAATCAAAATTAGGTTCCTTGGTTTCATTCACTGCATTCAGCTGTTCTGTGTCAATATAAATATTTGTACAAAAATGAAGGGCGATAAAATATTATAATAAAAAATGGAAATTCATATTTCGACATTGGGAAAATAATGAATATTACCCTATTAAGTATCAAAACATTGAAAATTAAGGGCTATGAAATATGTAATATTTAGTCTAGAGAGAGAAACTATTAAATTTCCCACGGAATCGTGTCAATTATGCAAAACCTTGTGCTATTGATTATTTATTTGCGATTATACAACGTTTTTAAGCTGAATAAGAGTTAGTAGGGAATTTTCAAATATAGGTAAAGTAAAGTATTACAGTATTGGGACCATAAACATCCTTCCCGATTTTCAACTGCCTTACTTGTATTTTCGTCTTTATCAAAGAAAGCTGAATTTACTGCTTTTCTCTTTATTTACATACCTTTTTAGCACTCAGCACCTTATAACTGAATGGACTAAATAAAAAACAGCAAAATATATTATAGAACGAAAACACAGATCTTTCCAACAAGCTTAAATCTAAAATTGTATGATCGATAATGAATGAGATATCGAACACTATAGTCAGTCATTGATGGAAAAAATAATGGATTTCTTTTTCCCCAAACTTATATATGAAAACATATGCCTGACATTAATCAAATCGTCGAATGGGATTGCAACTTCATCAGTACCGTTGCTTAGAATTGGTGAGATCACGTGACTGCCAAGCTGAACATGATGTTTTTATAGCAGTCAAACGGACAGCTGTGTGAGATGGTCCACTGTTGGGAAAAAACAGACATATTATTTGTAGGAATCGTACAACCACGTCGAGAACCTTAAATCAAGAAACTTGTACGACATCAATTATATCCATGAACAGTTGAATGGCACTTGCAATAGTACCACGGCATTCATGCTGCATCCCAAAGAGGATGATTACAATCAATTCAGGAATTTGGATGCAAGAGTTAATAGCAAATCATTACTTGAGACGAACTGGCTTTGTACTGTCTCTCACAAGAATAGTTCTCGCCAATTAGTCCCAGACTAATTGGTATTAATTAGGGGCGATTTCTCTAGTAACGAGAGTTGTCTATTTTAAAGGTATTATGAATTGGTGGTGTTCAGGGTTATCTTATGCTATTCTCAAGACATTGAGTAAATCAAAGTTGATGCCTCGTCCTGCTAAAAATGGGACGTATCTTGTTTCAACCACAACAAATTGGCGGGAGCTATTTTGTTGGACAGACAATATGTAGCACTGGATTAGCTTGATGGCATTGGGGAGAATTCACATTTTGAATAAGGTTTCATCATTATCATATTGGCTCATCTTTTTGAGTGAAGGTAATGGTTGTTATTGAGTATGCCTTTTAATCACCTCTTGTTCACATTAGTTTTAATGTTAACATCAGCTGTTACTAATGTTACTTTTTCTAATGAGTTAGAACCCATAATTCCTGTCTATTTTGAAGTTTACATACTGCTGAATTTCAGCAGGATAACTATCGTTCGGATGATTTTCCAGCCAGCACATTCCATTGATTTGTCACCATGTGAATCTGCCATCAAGGGTTACCAGACAAGTGGGAGGTCACACTCTTCGGTTATTATAATTGATGAAGGGTGTATTAGTGCAGTGTTGAAGATACATGGACTGCTGCACTTTTACAGGAATCCCATCTAGTTTCAACTCAATATCCAGGCAAATAAGACAGTTATTGGTTGCTTTGTCTGCAGATTTCTCATGATCTGTAAATCTAAATTTACTGAAATTTTAATGACCATTACAATGTATACATCAAAACATATTACACTAAGCAGATTTATTATGCACTTATAAAAAATATTAAAACATTCAAGATAATTATATATGTTTTAATGTTGCTCATTAAAATATTTCTACGAGAAAATTAGTGTTTTATTTACACATTTCAAATTAAATGCTATATAGCTTAGTTGGTGATGAGATCTCGTTTATAACTTCACTGAGTAACTATAATTTATTGTGGTTAAATTGGGAGAAAAATCGTGTACTATATTTTTAGTCTTATTGTATATAACACTTACATGTAATATCATTTAATAATGGCCTTGAATGAGCTTAAATTTTGAAAGTTGCCATCAAAATAATAAAAAGTAAATATATAAAACAAATGACATCAAACAGGTGGCACCAGGAGTATTCTTTGCCTATTACTCCATAAGTATTTATGTTGTATGAAATAAACGTCAATTTTTAATATGTTTGTACAGAGCACCTCATTGCGCAGTAACTTTTAAAATTGATCAGTTCCTTCGTTTTTTTCCCCCTCCAAGAATGTCGCAAAAAGTTTCTCATTCCAAAGGCAATGTAGTCAAGAGTACATTTATTCATGAAAAAGAAAGCAAAGAAAAAAAAGAAAGAAATTTTATGAAATAAGATGAGTAGAAATAAACGGCTAAAATTTTCTTTTCTTAAAATGTTACTTTTTATAGAATGTAAGAAAATATTATTTAGTAAACAGAAAGTGCAATAAACAAGACATTTGGAACAAACATAAATACAGTGAAGCAATTATGTAAATAAACCAAAAAAATAGAACACACAAACATTATACAAGGTGAAATTTATAAGATGACTCAATATGAAGGAATATAAATGAATCAATTCAAATTAATTAAATAATAATGAAATTAATATAAGGCAAATGAAGAACCAACAGGGGGAGGGGGTGTTGATCACATTGATACAAAATATGGCTTTTGCGATAAATGTATTACCATACTTATACAGTTTGCATATATACATATATATGAAACCCTGTGGCGTATTATATATATATATATATATATATATATATATGAAACCCTGCGGCGTAGTGGTAGCGTTTCTCACTCCCAGCGTACAAGTTCAAGATTCTAAAATCAATTCAATCTTTTATTCCTTCTGTAGATCAAAAATTTGAGTATCAAGCATGCTTGAGAACTGGGGATTACGTGTTAGGCTGATCACCATTGAACTGGGACATATGCTTTCCAGAGCCCTCGGTCAAGAAAGCAGATATGAACATCGTAGGACACCTGGCCCTCCAATAGATTGCCGTGACACAGAGTTTTAAATTATATATATATATATTTTAATTTATATATATATATATATAAATTAAAACTCTGTGTCTATATATTATTCTTATGATACAGTCTAACAAACGAAGGATACTGTAAGGCATTTAAATATATATAAATTGCCTACTAGGAGGAAATAATTTCATACAGGATAAGTCATATTTCATGTCGCAAGAAAGAAAATCAGGAAAACTCACAAGGACCCTCCCTTCTCATGCAGAAAACGTAACACCCCCCCCCCCCTCGTTCGAATCTCAATCGAATCTGGTAAATTTATGCTCCAATGAAAGCTGTCCTACCACTACACCACGGTAATTCCACATATTATTATTTGCAAAAAGTTATGGGAATCATAAAAGAGGAAAAAGGAGAACATACATATCGTACAATTATTATATGTATAAGGCAAACAAGTAAATTCTTGCCGATTTTAATGAACAAAAAGAGCACGACCAACAGTAAGTGCATCGCATTGTTAGCCCTCGAAATAGTCACTGTCGGCATCCAACGTGCTTCTGGTTGTGGAATCCACTTGTAGTAAAAATCGGTGGTTTAAGACGCAAAGAAGTCTGTGAGTGCTTGAAGCAAGTCTGCTTGCTTCATCGGTGAAATATTTTCGACGAAGATAGTTGTCCAGGGAGCGGAAGAGGTGGTAATCTGATAGTTAGGTGAGAAAGGAGGATGGCGTAAAGTAAGTCGATGTATGTATGGCCTCTTGTTATCGGCCTAGAACAGTTCATCCTTGAGATTAACCAGTACTGGCTTCTTTTGTTGCACACGATCCAATTGTTGCGAGTACAGGTCCGCAGTGATTATTTGGGCCATTGGTAACCACTCATAGTCCACCAGATATAAAGCATAGTTTTGTGTGAGAGACAAATCTCCCGACTTTTGAAAGCAATGTCTTGTACGTTCATTCAAAGACCCTCTGCACATTGATGCAAAAGCTGATGAAATCGCTTTGAAGACACCAAATGAGCTTCTTTGACACACTACGGTACGATTGATGAATGTGCGCGCTTTTACAACGACTGATATTCCTACTGACCGGTGTCTCAACCACGTCATACACTAATTTGTATACATATTCTTAATTCATTCAATGACTTTCTTGTTTACCTTGTATATATATATATATATGAAAGATAATTAGCTAATGAAAAGAAAATAGAAAGAGGGAGGGAGGAATAAATAAATGTAAATATACCTGTCACCGAATGAATCCACCATAACAATTTCACATTAATATTCCTTTCTTTGTATTAATTTACCACTGTTCATGGCTTAAATATATCTTTATAAAATGAAATTATATAGTGCGTATTTTACTATACATGAAAGTTTCTGGGTCATATGTAATACTTTTTTTGATAAATCGAATGCATCTAATGTATTTTAATAAATCAACATTTATAGAAGGGATATTGATTTATGAATGCAGTAGGCCAACTGATGAGAAAACATCAAAATTGAAAGGTTTTTAACTGAAAATATTAAAAAATGTAAATTTTCTTTTAAGATATTCAGAAAGAAAGAAAATTCAAATTGAGATAATTTTCTAGTTATTTCTACATTGGTGTTAATTTTTGTGAATAATTAAACATTTTAGGTAGCGCCGATTTTAATAAGGCTGGTTATTATATTCATTGAAGTAATCACTGTATTTAAATATACAATATTCTTTTTTCAAAAATAAATTAAAAAATCTTACTTAAGAAAAATCCTATGAACCTGCACAAATTCTTAGGATTTTTCTTGTTTAACATTAGGATTCTTAAATTTTATTCCCATCATTTTAAGTATTTTTAATGCAACAGCATAACTGTATATATATATATATATATATATATATATATATATATATATATATAT